>NCVS01000748.1:218501-269083 GCA_003055095.1 Goniozus legneri
CCCCCTCCCGACTCCCCGCCACTCGAGGCATTCGACTTTTTCGCTGGAGAATCCCGACACCGTTGTCAGATGCCGTTTCTAATAAATACAATATCGAAAGTCAATGCTGTTTACAATATCGGATATTAAAGTTGGAGCGAGAGGGCGTCAAATTGCTCCGATATTCGAGAATGTAAATTTCTAGAGCGAGAGAGAGAGAGAGAGAGAGAGAGAGAGAGTGTATATCGTCGGTACAGGGTGGAAAATATCGTGGAAATAATCGAGATATCAGGATTCTCCTTGCTCGTCAACAGGGTCGTCGTTAAGTGCCGGTAAAGAATTAAAGGATCCGAGGGTGGCGCTTTTCTTATTACCACTTCATCTGCAATTACCATTTATGGACGCCTTCGACTCGCCCATGGAAAAACTAATTAAATATTCCGCGAGCGAGAGGGTCTCGTGCCGCGAGCTACCGAGCAACCCTTGAGAAGACGTAAGGGCTCGTCGTAGACGCCGGAAATACCGTCAGAGGGCCATCCTCCCCCTCTCTCTTTTTCTCGTTCTCTCTCTCTCTCTCCCTCTCGTCCTTCCCTCCTTATTTAACGACGAACGACGCGCATTTTATTACGCGCTTTGACTCTTCAACCGTTTTGCGCGCATAACGACCGTGCTTTACGCGCCAATTTCAGCCTAAAAAATACGATTCCGACGGATAAAGACTAATTTTTTTCTCTTTCGCTTCTTTTCTCGCGGCCTCACGGTGAGACGTTTTTTACGGTTGCAGAATTTTGCATCGCTGGTTCGGGCTTTAAAACGCGGTCAAATTGCACGAAATCGGATGGAATAGAAGAAGAAACGATCGTTACTTGGCGCGAGCGATTAAACCGCGCGTTATATCTTCCCTCTTCCCCTCTTTCTCCCTCTCTCTCTCTCTCTCTCTCTCTCTCTCTCGTCCTCGTTGCGGTTTCGACTCTCCAAATATATATTATTATTATTGCGATGTTCCTTCCTTCGCTTCGGGTATAACGAGTGGCTCATAGAGGGTTATATAAATTTTAACTGCCGTGTGTTGCGCTTTTTAACGTCCCCTGAACTCGCGGTTGCGCCAACTGCACCGATTCGCGCCGATCTTCCTAGGAACCTCGAACGATTGAATTTTTCAAATTGAATTTCCCCAGCGCGAGAGAAAGAGAGCGCGCTTTCAAAGATCCCGACGTGGGTAAATCCGAAAAATATGCGGCAATTAGCGCGTTTAAACTGCGTGGGGTCTCGATGATTTGTTATCGCGTTTGCTCGTTTACGTTCGCGCACCCATATGTACGCGGGCAAGTGGGCATTATCGTAAACGGTCGAGTTTTAAGCTCGTTTTTATAAGCGACGTTAGGCGCTTGCTTCTATCGTGCTCTCGGTTTCTCCGACTCTCGGGACGCGCAAAAATCCGTGGGAGGTTGGGAAAATGACGTCGAGTGGTTATACCGATTTTCATCCGTACGTCGTCGGGCTGAATTCGGCAAGAAGAGCGCGCACCCGGGCAACGTCGGACGCGCATAAATTCATATTTTATCGTCGGATGCATTATGCATACTCCCCGCCGGCATATTTTAACTACGCTCTCTCTCGCTCTCTCGTTTTTTCCCGCGTCATTCGTCCTACTAGACGCAGAGTCAACTTTGCACACGTTTCGCGAATGATAATCCGGAAAATTCGGCGCGCGCGCGCCAGAAATTACTTTTCGACCCGGCAGTGCGTGAAACTCTGGTATTTCTTGTTCTCGACAGATTTCTGTATCCGTCGAAATGAATTTCCGATACTCGGTTTCGCGTTGAATATTTATCGATAGCGACTCGCCGATCGGAGCATTGATTTCGTTGAGTTCGCGGGGTAGGCTAATTAAATTCGCAATTACAAAGGCCACCGTCGAGGCGGAAAGAATCAAACGACCTCTCGCGCTCCTTTCAATGAATAAGCTACGGCTCCTGTTAATTCGTCGTAATCGTTAGGCGTGACTAAGTAAGTGAGCGGCTCGCAATATTCTTTATTAAAATATCGGGCTTCTTTCGCGCCTCGAGAAATTCCCCTCCCTCGATGGAACTCGACGGTTCGTCTCGCGCGAACTCTCGGCGAATTCGCTTTATTAACGAAACACGTCCAAGCTCGACGTGTCCTACGTGAAAATGATTCGTGGTGTCGTGTGATCTCATTGCGATATCGCATCGTGATACGACGGGGGAGAGAACTCTCGTCACGCGACCAGACAGATGAAAAGAAACAACTCGACACTCGGCTACACGAGAGGGGTCAAACTCGGCAATCCGGCCGATCGATGTCTCGCGCAAACTGCCACCCTAAACGTTAATCGGACGACCGTTCGGGCGCTAAATGAGGGATAAGTCGGAATCGGGGCTGGTGGCGAGCGAGAAGGATACATGAATAAACATCGAAGAGCGGGAAAGAGAGAAAGAGAGCCGGTTGTAATAAATACGATAATATTGGGATATTTGCCACTGAAACGATTTAATCCGACTCCGGGTATCGGTTTAATCTCGTTCAAGGCGATATCCGTTTAATCTGGGAAAGAGACGAGTCGAGAAAAGTGACCCTTTTTCAGCTAAAATCATCTTCGGAATTAACGAAACGTATCGACGCTTTCACGTCGATTCTCGTAAATCAAAACACTATCTAGTCTCCGTTATATCATAAACACTGTTAAGAGCTTTTATTATAAGAATTACAAAAAATAGATTTCCTTCTTTCGGAGAAGTTATTCAAATTTTGAAAACAATCTTTCCAGTAACTTGTACGTCAATTTTTAACACGCCCTCATTTTTCTAGATAACGCAGTAGCCTAACCCGTCAACTCGCGAATTCTCAAACGCGCTTTATCCTTTTACTAGACAAGTAGGTCAGAGCCAGCTCGATATGGAAACGTCAAAAGATCGCGAGTAAAATTGGGATGAGCGAGTACTTGGTTACCGCGCGAATTGGCTCGCGCGTACGCGCGATCCGGTTACGTAGGCACGAGCGGATAACGAGCCGGGAAAAAAGATGAAAATCGAGGCGCGATAGGGTGGTACCCCGGGGTAGTGCAACAAAAAAAAAGCAACAACAATGCAGCGCCGAGTATACACAGAAAATGGATATTGAAATACACGTATAGGTATATGGAAAAAATAAAACTGCTCGGATATTGAAATATCTCGTAGGTACACATAAATTTCGAGTGTGTTATTTCGATGTCTGAATATCGCGCTTGCAGTAAACAATTTTTCGAGTGAACCTCGTATCGCTGTTAAGGTTCTCGACGGACGGTACGCGCGATTAGAGGAGCTCGGGTGGTCCGCGAGTCGATCTCCTCGACGGATTTGCAGCCGGTCGATAGATCTTACCGGGTGGGTCGGAGAGACTCGCGCGAGAATGAACAGGCGAATCGATGCACCCTCTCCGCAGTGTGTATCCGGACGCACGGCGCGCACTGCCTTTAATGCCCGAAATCCGCGCGGATCGTGATTATCGTGTGCCACGAAATTTATCGGCCCAACGAATTGCTCCATGTTTGCATGCGTAATGACCAATTCGGTGCACGTTTGATCGACTTCCGACTATTCATTTCGCATCGACGAAATATAATACCGAGCGTGACGCGTACGCGCGATCCCGTCGAACCAAGATTCGAAACACCGGTTAGTACCAACAAATCTACACGAGATTTCAAATCTTGGTTAGTTCGCGTCGAACGATATCTTCGGTTTAAAGAGGGCGAATAGCGGCAAGCAAATTAAGAGTTACGATAACTAAGTTATTGCTGATGTTAAACGAGTTACAAGAGCTATATGCCACAGCAGATCGCAGGTGTGAGTTATCAAGCGTGAGTGAGGCTTTTATACGTAAGACAATTAAATTATAAAAAGGACAAGAATAGTGCATAACAGAATGACATAGATTATAAATTAATTACGCGTTAAAATTGGATTCTGGTAGAGTGGCCTACCTTGGTCGAACACAAGGCATCGGGTGGTCTTGGCAGCGAGTCCCGGGGGCAGAGCGAACCTGTAGGCCGGGCTCAGCGACAGCCCCAGCCCCAGACCGAGCGCCTCCGCGCCGCATCGGCCCCCGAACACAGGCCCCACTAAAATCACACCCGCAACAAAAACAACGGTCATCAGTCATCCTCGTCATCGGAGAGTACAACAGCCGTCTGGGTGATTATCGCGTTCTCGCGCTACTTTTTCATCGCTAAGATATCAAGATTGTATTCAAATTAAGTCCACATTACCTGCACGATCGATCGAATCTAGCACGAATTAAGATAGTTCTAGAAGAACAAGAGACATGTTTTTATATTTCATGTTGGGAAATTCGTTGACAATCATCACCGCCAAAATTTTGTATTCGAATTAACGAGAGATAGCATTTCACGCTAGAACTATCTTAAAATGTCATTCGAAATTAATCAACAGTTATGATATTCTCGTAATAACGCCGTCGGAGGATGATAAAGATTTGACGGAACGATACTCTCGATCCATTCAGCGAGTTTATGAGAAAGCGATGAGAGGGAACACGGCGATTATAGATAAGGGTTCAAACGGCGATTCGGATCTGCGAGCTCGGTGTTGTGTAACCCGTAGACGGCTTCATTACGATCTCATATAGATACACACACGTCGGCCTATCGTTGCGCCGAGGCAAATTTCCAACGGGACTTATTGCTTTTTAGTATACCGTATAGAGACACGTGCCGGACGCGGGTCAACCGACTCCCCCTGCCGATGCAACCCCCTACGACCCCTGGACAGGCAAAATCGAAGATAAACCATGAATGACATTCACCCTCGAAAAATATACAGAAACGCGAAGATTATCGAAAGTCGACTTTCCTCTGTATGTTTTTTCATTTTCCTCGAGAGAGGAGGTGGGGGATACTCGATAAAAAAATGCGGCTGCGAGCACAATGGCAGAATCCATAATCTAAATTCACGATGGACGTAACACGAGGATGAGGTAGAGTGCGCCGGGCATAATGCCAGCGGCTTAACATACTTTTAAATTGCGCCTTTGAGATGCAGGATGAGAAAAAGAAGGCGAAGAAAAACGAGAGGGAGTCTTCTGCCGGGGCGGAGCCGAAACGAGCTTTAGTGGCTTACACGCTGATTAAGACACCCGATACAATTAGACGGGGCGAAAAAAAAGTAAACTCAAAGGAGGGCGCGCGCCTCGGGACGAGATACCCGAAGGTTTTGCGTGTGCCGTCGAAACTCGCGAATATAGCGGGTGTCCAGGAGGAATTCTCGCCGAGAAAAAATGTAACGCGAACGGGCTGTAACGAACGATTCAGTCGATAATCGTCCATCGGATTACGAATCGGTTTTTCGCGCGATCATTTAGCGATGGACGATCTATCGCCACGGGCGTGACGCATATATATCACCTTTCCCGGGTGCTCGTGGCAGCGCGGGACCGCGCGCTCTGATCGACCGTGACACGAGTGCCCGCGGACGACTGGCGTCCGTATTCGTTCTATTGACCTACCGAAAACAAACAAAATTAATATTTCGTTCAACGTCAGCATCAATGTAGCCCCGTGCTATTTATTGCCGCGAAATGCACGAGTTTGAAATCTACTCGCTGTCAATTTACGGTCTACCTCGATGGGGGACGAGCAAAATAATCTTCGGTGAAACGAGCGGCACACCCGGTAGAGGAGAGTCAGGTGGATGGCACACGGAATCGCTCCGTTCGCGGCCGTATTCACCCGGGCCGAGCGACAAATGACTTGTGACTTTGTTAGCTTTAATCCCCGTTCGCGGCTACCGTGCACGCCAGGTAAAAAGAGGGAGAGCGAGGAGCGGACCTCTCGCTTCCTCCGGAAAAGGAAGATTTTAGAAACAACCAAAGCGGCAAAAAAACAGATGAAAAAAAAGTCGAATAATCTTCGGGACCTTGACTTCTCACGGACGAAGAAGAGAATTTTCGAAATCGTTGAAAAAGAAGACGCGTGCGCAAAAAGGAGAAACGCATCGGTCGGAGCAATTAATAAGGCGACGGCAAAAATGATAAATCGAATTCCTCCGACTCCTTCTCGCATGACTACCTTGTATCGGGTACAAGGGGTGCACGTCATTTTTCACGCGTTATGTGCGCCTGTGTCGTGCTTCGCACTCGTTAACGCTAATAAACTCTGGGGGCTCGGAGCGACGGCAAAAATAAGAATAAAAATGCGAGGAGACAGAAGCGAACGGCCGGGATCGCGCTTATCGTGGATGCAGCCGATTTCCCAAGGGGGGAGACCGAGCACGGTGTCCCGTCGAGGATGAATCTACGCGGCCGGTGGAGGTGGGGGGTTTCGCGGCACTCTGACCGTACATGGCGCGCGAGACCGGCAGCTGACAGTCGATCCTTGCGATCTTAATCTGGCCGTGACGAGCCAGGAGAGGTAGAGCAAGAAGACCGAGATGGACTCGAAACGGCCACATATAGAGTAATGCCGATCGTTGCCTCCGGACCGGAGAGAGGGGGGAAGAGGACGGAGGAAAAAATCGGTGAGTTTCAGTAGTCGATCCGAGGCCGGGACGAGAATATCCGTCTGTCGGTCGTGCGGTCCGGCCGACCGGATCAGGACACCCTGAATAATTCATCGCGCGGTATTCGCAAACTCGTTGCTCCCAGTCCCCCCTTCTATTCTCCTCTCTCTCTCTCTCTCTCTCTCTCTCTCCTCTTCTTCTCCCCGTTCTCTTATTCTCGCGAGCGAGAAAACTCTCTCGCCGTGGTGAATCGATCGATCGATCCTGCGCGAAAGATGACGTTCCGGTATTCGGGTATCGAGATATCGAATGTTGGCTCGATCGGGAGAGCCCGGGGGAGTGTCGAATAAACGAGGACGAGCCGGTCGATCCCGTCGAAGCTCGTTCTTGCGCAAGGGCGAGAGTGCAAGGAGCGAGAGACGTCTGGGACACGTCGATGAGTGCTCTCTCGCCGAGTGGATTGGGTTACCGGCGAGTTAGCCGGCTCGGTACGCGCCGTGAGATCCTGTTATACGAAACGCGTAGCGAGCTATCGATATGAGAAAACGAGACCCAGGCCTCGAGCAGGGAGGCGCATCCATCGCAAAAATGCAGGGGAAACATTTTTTTTCCAGCCACGATCGATACTCGCGTATCGAGATTCACCGGAGGGTCAGAGGAATCTCATAATCCGAGGATAAATGAGGTCAAATTTGCTCTAAACTCGACGATATATGTATACCGGTCTCGAAACGATATAAACGTCGACGGGGGGAAACAAGAAGGGGATCGGTACTTCCGAAAATTGTTTTCCACAATTTTTCTTCTCTTCTAAAATCCGCGATAACTCGAGTCGAGGCGGACTGGTACATAAACGGGAGAACATTCTTTGTTAATTTAATGAGATTTTTGCGAGGAAAGTCGGCGAGGTGCAGTCCGGTACACATAGTTTAGCGAAAGAAGCGAATTCTCGAGATTTTTGGCGGATGGCTCTCTCTCTCTCTCTCTCTCTCTTTCTCTCTTGATCGAGGCATAATCGAGAGCAGACGCGGGGGTTCCATGGGAGGTGAGTCTGGTCCGAGTTTCTCAGGGTGTTCGAGTTTCACGGTGGTTGATATTTCATACAGAGAGTGCCGAACGGGGTATAAACCCCGGGGCCCCACAAGCGCTAACGTCATCTACATTGTTCGCGTATTATTGGGTAACGCCGTTCGCGGTTCCCGATACTGCTCACTTGATCAAGTCGAAGTGCGGTTACGCGTCCGGCGAGAGACGGGCGAAGGACTCGTGCGGGGCTTCCCCTGGATTCCTCGGCCTCGAAACCCGCCGGGAACGGTTCTCCTGCGCCAACAGCTGTGTCGATTGCTTCCGCGCAATTGGATTCGAGACAGATAACAACGATATCGGTTCCGGCCGTACTTAAAAATTCAATTCGTTTAACAAAGTGTAGCGCGAGATATTCGACGAACTGGTTTAATTAAATCAGGTTTATCAGTGTATTCAATTACGCACTGAAACTCGCGTGTTTAATGTACTTATTATCGTGTAAAAACCGGAGCCGCGTGCTCGATGTATTGCGAAACGAGCTCGACCGGGAGATATTTAGCGAAAAAGCGAATTCCGGCTAATTGACCGTATTCGCAAGGGGTAACTCTTTAATTAGACGAGATATCTCCGAGGACACACGTGTGTGCCAGTTTTGGATAGGAATTCTCATTCGCCGTTCGCCGTTTCTCCTGTGATTGGACGAAACGACGTCTATTAGAAGATATAGAAGGAGTCCCGATATCGATATTGACCACGATTCGACATAATACGTTGTATAAACTTTGATATTGAACGAGCGGAGCAATCGCAGTCGAGTAAAAATCTTTTTAAGAACTCGGGGACCTTGAGATAAACATTAACTGTAATTGGAAAATCGAAAAGGCGCGTAAACAAGGGTCTTTTCGAAAATGGTATATCGAACGAAGAGACAAGCCAGTTGATTAGGTCGAATCGAGAAAACTGCAATGATCTTCGCATAATTAGATGAGAACTAATGACCTAGCCGCTAAAAAAGCGAGCTCAAATAAAATAAAATCGAGTTAGCGAAGAAAATCCATTGGCTAGCGAGGAGATGCCGAGAAGAAAAAACGCGGTGGACAAACCTCGTAAAGAAGAGTAGCGCGCGGCTCGTGCAAAGATCGGCGGCATCCTTGCGAGAGTAAGTCGAGCGCGAGCGAGTCCTCCTTTGCATTCTAAAGTCTCTCTCTTTCACCTTCTCCCGGTTCGCATACCGCGCGCGGAGCGCGAGAACGATTAAGACTTCGTGAGAGGGCAGCGTTGTGTTATACGTGTGGCCTGTCCGACGAATGAATGTCCTCATTGTCCAGCCGCGGGGGTACCGTGAGAACACCGGGCACGCGCGCGACTCAACGTAAATTCGACGTAATTAAATGTAAAAGTCGCTATCTCGCTTCGCCGATACATCCAAGATAAAACTTGATCAATAACGCAATTAGAGAAAGAAAGTCTAGAGCCTAACAAGAGAATTCTCACCTCTTCTCGATAGAATTGTGCGAACTGTCCGGTAGATGGACCAATTTTAATTCAACTTCTGATAACAAACAACCTAGTTTTACACAATATAATTTCGCTGTGTTGAAATTGTGTTATTTATGGATATATTGTATTACTGAACTATACATAGAGAGAAAACGAGAAATCTGATTAGGGTCGGGACTTTGTTCGAATTTTCGATACCCGCATGATCAACCAGCGAAAACTATACAGTACATATATTCCGAAAAGGATTCGACGAGGAAGAAGAGGCAAGGGAGGAAGAGGGGTTTGCGTAACGACCTCTATCGGCGTTACTCCGACCAGTCATCGAGACTTATACCGCTTATGGGATTACAACGGTATTAGCCGTGCCGGAGTCTGTTCCACGTCCCTTCTTCTTAAGAGGGAGCGAGAGACTCGCGATAAAGCTCGGCTGCAAATATTTCCGTACACGGTCTCTCGCTACTGCACCCGTTTGGAAATTAACCCGTCAACGCGAGTATCGTTCGCCCGGTGGGCTACTTAACTATCTTCGTTCCTTTTCTTTTTCGTCGATTTATAATTAAAGTCCATCCTATAATTCGAACGATAATATTCGCACACGGACCCGTTGCTTTCAGCCATTCCGATACTCCTCCAAGGCTTTAAAACCAACCCGTTTGATTTATCGAGTATTTAAACTTGCGTAATTATATTAAATTTGCAGTCTTTCTGCATTAAAACACCGAATTCATTAATTTGATCAATTTCAATGGACGCGGATGTCGTAATGCGATATGATCAATTCATTTGCCGTTTATTATTAAGCAATATATCAAAATGTAATTGGGTGTTGCAAGACAAAATGTGGATGAAATATCATATACCGTAAAAACGAATAGTTTCATCCGATACGTTCGCATTTAATACATACATATAGACGTATTAATTACGTACTCCTGTTGCTAATAGTAGGCAAGAGCTTTAAAAAGATTTAAACTGGAGCGATTCGTATTCAAAACTCGCCAAGTCGCCGTAAAAAAAAAAGTAAATATCGATTAATCAAATCGGGGTTGACGCGAATGAGTTTGACCAGAGAAGTTTTAAATCATATCGACTTTTTTCATCACGGATATTCCCTTTTCTTCTTTAACAAGAAGATTCCCGTCCGTTAAACACTCGGTTGAACTTGTCCTTTTTGCCTTGAAGAGCCACGAGATTCGGGACGATGAGCGAAAGAGAGAACGAGAGAGAGAGAGAGAGAGAGAGAGAGAGAGAAAGATCGACTAGTGCCGGGGAAGAGGGTAAAAGTAAGAGAGTGGGAGGTTGGTAAAGTCGGATACGCGCGCGGCGTATCTTTTCCCTGTAATTAATTTAAGGGGGTTCTCGCGCTCGAAATACTCTCTCCTCCACGGTTCAGCCGAGCCCGAGGAGGGTCTTCTAGTAGCGCTTTCGCGGAAGATCGTGAAAACGAGTAGGATGATGCTCCTTCCCTTCCGCCTTATCCTCTCTCGCACGCCTGTTTTCGCATTACGTCCCTCAAACGTCTGCGACGGATCACCTGCTCTTCCCGCGGTAGGAAAAAAAAATTCCTCGCCCTCTTCCAATCTCTCCAGTAACCATCCTCTAACCATTTACACGACCATCTTCACTCGCCCTCCGCTCCCCACGACCCCGCAAAACCGACAAACGCTCACGATCGGGCTCAACACCGCGAAATGGTTTTTTTCCGGATGGATTCTCGTCGCGTCGGAACGAAAGCGCACGCTAGAAAAAGCTTTATCAATTATGCGTCTAGTCGTTGCTCCATACGAGGGAGAATTTCGGCGAGAATTTCGCGCCGTATCGATTGAACGCGGAGATGGCACGGGGGAACAACGAGGAGGCTCGTGTTCTCCGCGTGTGCGGCAAGAAATGGCGGATCAAGAGAAAGAAAGAGTGGAACGAGGGGAGCCAGTGGTAATCCAAGATTTATCTCGCGAGCCGTGACACCGGTGGACTACCTCCTCCGCGATTTCAGGATAAACAAGGACCTTCGTTCGTCCTCGGAGTCTGAGACCTCTCGAGATTTCCCCCGCTAGCGGCGTACATCGAAGGAAAGTCATTCTTTTGCATAGAAAGCTGCGTAATTCGTGCGTAATGCAGGCAAGGAATAGCGCACCCCGTTCGCCCAGCGAAGATTTATCCCGGCGCACTGAGAGAATCCTGTACGCGGCTGGCATTATAATCTCCCGTTGAGAGAGCTCGAAAGAGCGATAAATCCTCGAGCCGCGAAGCTAGCCGATCTCGATTAACGCGAGATATACGGCTTTCGGAGCTTAATTGCAGTGAAATTTTGATAGGCCAACATAAGAAAAGCCGAATAAAGAAGAGACGAAGAATACGGGTAGCGAAATGAGAGTGCTCGGGACGGAAGCAAAAGGGAAGAAGCTGCTGCGGGGATACATTATTCATGGGCGCGAGGAGATACGATATGATCCAATATGTGCCGCGCCCCATACACGCGATAACTAGGTGCGGAACCTTGCGAGCGAGTCGCGAATCCCTCCGCTAAGCTGCTGAAAATTGGTCCTCGAGTTTTCGGGTAATTTAGGATCGAAAGGGAAGACGATTCCCATCGTCCGCGACGAGTGTCTACGTACTACGATTAAACCGGTATCTCGAGATACGCGAGGACCGAATAAGCGGGCTCTTATCGAGATAATTTAGTCAAAAATCGAGAAAAAATCCGTAAATAGAGAACGGAAATTGAAACTCGTTTAACGAGCGAGAGCTAGC
Source organism: Goniozus legneri (assembly GCA_003055095.1). Taxonomy (NCBI): domain Eukaryota; kingdom Metazoa; phylum Arthropoda; class Insecta; order Hymenoptera; family Bethylidae; genus Goniozus; species Goniozus legneri. Next base: position 230,282 of record NCVS01000748.1, read on the forward strand.
TCGAGTCGTTCACGCTTGACTCGCGAAACGAGTCGAGTGGGCTCGTTTCCGGTCGGTGAAACGCGACGATGGTTCGAAAAGGGAAACGCGCGCGCGCGCGCGCCCACCGCATCTCTCGTGGGCTCGTAGTACCGTGAGAGTGAGATGGAAGTAACCCGTGTGCAAGCTCCTACACGGAACACTCAAGGAGGCTGCCCACGGTTTCGCAAGATGCCGCCGAATTTCGCGGATACGTATTAACACACAATGAGATAGTTTTGTTACTCGACTCTGTTCACTCACTCACACTCTCTCTGTTTCTCGAACGCGTTCCATACTTCGAATACTTCGGCACCGGGTGTCCTTTCGCGAAGCCGCCTCTCTCGCGCGTAACTCGCCCGGGCGAGGAGCGAGAGGACGAGAGAAAAAATAAAAAGCGCATATCGTAAAAGTGATTTTTAAAGCCGCCGCTAGACGATTAGTGGATCCTCTCTTTCTCGTTCTCTCTCTGTCCCTTCTTTGGCTGGAAATACGGTAAAAATTTGCCTTTGTCGTAAAATAATAATTGCCCTGTCGTTGGAACGTTTTTTCTCCTCTTTTTTCGTGATTTTATAACGCCGCGCGTTAAAGAAATACTAAGTAGCGAACGGCCGATATAAACTCGTGGCAGGTGTTTTTCCAAAAAACTCGAGAGACCAATCGACAGCGGAAATCTCGGGTTCCGTATTACCGTGATATCGAGTACGGGCCCGACTAATTAGACGAGCGAAGACTGGACTCTCGGTCTGCGATCGTTAAAAACGAATTAAAGCCACTCCCCATATCGATGCGTATTACGAAGGTAGACGGCATCGTGCTCCGAGACGTCGTCTCGTTTCGCGATTTCGTTAAATGAGATAAAATTTTCCGCTCAGCGGACACTGTTTCGCGAGACTCGTATACGTGTAACGAGATTCCCGGGGTCTCGGACGTGTGAGTGCTCGTGTAGATCCGAGCGTCGCGTGTGTATCGACAGCGAAAAGAGGAAAAAAGATGGAATCACGAGATTCGCACTTCGCGGACACCGCTTGTGCTCGCACGCCCGCGGGAAAGAGTACGAGAAAAAAAAACACGCACGGTAACATAAAAAGGGCCGGAGAACGCGCGCGCTCTCGTCGGCTACACGTCCATTGTGTACGCGGACGCTTTGATAAATTACCGAATAATTGTCAAACGCGAGAGAACGAGTCGTGGAATGGAAGGTGGAGAGGAGAGAAGGAGGGAGAGAGAAAGAGATAGAGAGGAAGGTGAGAGAGGGAGAGAGAAAAAATGCCAAGTTTCGCGAGATTCGGAGGTGGAGTAGACGGCAGTGTTTCTACCGTCTTCGGATTCCCCCGCTTTGAATTTCGACAGGAGAGCTGCTCCCGAAACGGGAATTGACTGTCCCTCGTGCCATTATTCAGTCCGTTGAATTGGTAATGAAAAAAAAAAAGAGAAGACAACGCGAGGACAGAGTGAAATCTCGATACCTAAGAAGCTACACTCGCTAAGAATGCTATACACTCCTCGGGAATTATCTATACGTACGTTTTCCGAAGCGGGAAAAAAGGCGAAAATAATGGAAAAGACGGGCGAGCAAGGAGCCGCCTGTAATGACGTTTATTGGAGTTTATAGCGAGAGGGAAATGACTTTCTCGGGGCGGCTGGTCGCGCATCGTTATACGGAACGCGGATCGACCGTGCGACGACTGCGCGAGATCGCATAAATCGCAATAAAGAATGGGGAGCGTGTGTGTGGGTGAAAACGAGAAGGAGCGAAACGCTCCGAGGTGAGCGTGTACGGTTACACGCAACGAGACGTTTATGCTTGCACTCCCGAGGCTACCGCGCAACTCTTTCGACGAGTCGGTAAACAACGCGGATGAAAGAAAAGAAGAAGAGCCTCGCGTGGGCGGCGAACGCTCCTCGGCTGCCCAACAGGTCTCGACGAAAATACCGCGCTCGTCTGCCAAACGGCAATTGATATCGGTATTAATATTTGATTCGCGCGGTAAATTCACGGCGCTCCCCGCAGCGAAAATCGAATTACGCTAAAGGCGGCCCGCGAAATTTCTAAAGGGTAGCGTCAAAGCGGTGTAATTCCCAGGCGAAAAAAAAAAGGAAATTCGAACGACGAGAGAAACGGCGTTAAAAAGACGAGGAGCATGGGATTTCATTTCACGATAACCGAGTTTATTTATTTTGTCCTGGGACGAAAAGCGAGACCCGTTGGTGGACGTACGGTACGAAAAAGAAGGGAGAAGATTAAAAAAATTCCTAATTGCTTAATCGCGTTAAAACGGCCGATCGTGTCAAAGAGGAAGTTACCGAGGGCGACGAGAGATTTGCTCTCCCTAACGTTGACGAGATTTCCAGAGAACGTCGAAAAGTCGATTCCAAAAGAACGAAACTTGTTTGCTCTTTTCGGAGCGAGGAAAAGAGCAGCGGATGCATTGATTAGGGCCGAGTGAAGACGAGCGCCGCGATTATTTGTATTTCGCGATACCCGAGGTGAGGGTACTAGCGAGCGAGCGGATTTGCCAATGGGGCATATACCAACGACAAAGCTGGCCGTAGAGCCTCGCAGTAGTACCAGGGGACAGTGACAAACGCCTTTGCCCGCTGTGATTTCAGTTAATTGTCGGTAGGGTCATTTCTCACTCCTCGTGAACGCTCGAGAGTCGAGCGTTATATCCCTCACGGTCTCTCTCTCTCTCTCTCTCTCTCACTCGCCCACTCGGATCACGGGACAAGGAAAGACTTGGTAAATATCAGCGACGGCGCCACTGGGTAAAGGGCTAAAGGTGGAACGTCTTACTCCGGAGTCGGCTTAGAAACGTTAAGCCGTGTCTTCCCTTCTTTTGTCACGAGCACGTCCCTCCTACTCTCTCTTCCTCTCGCTTTCCGTCTCTCGCTCTTACCTCGATTCACGAAAATTTTATTTACGCCTCGTCCGAGACACCAGTGGGTGATCACCGATTTAACTCATGTCCCGAGTTCTTTTAATAGTGCAGGAGTTATTCCCCGATATATTTACGATAAAGAATCTTTTCTGGCGAGGTTCGCGCGCTCGGTGGAACGGGAGACAATTACATTTGACGGGACACCGGGGGTTAGCCGCTCGATAGCCCTAAATCGTTGTCGCCTTTGCTCAAGAGGGAGAGACCGCTTCTATATAGGAAGCGTTACGAACGAAAAAAAAGACGAAGCAATCTCGTTTCGAGACTCCTAATAATACCGGACGTATCGACCCTCTACGGTATTTTTATGGCTAGTAGGAATATATATAGGCCTATCGTAAGTGCGATACTACTCAACCCGATATAAAAAGCTCTCACAGATGTTTCTTCTTACGAGGATAATCGATCGAGCTATTCCGGTGTTTCGGAGTTCGATTAAAAGGACTCGCGCGCGACGATCGCGAAATAACGCGTTCGGGGATGAGACCGCAGTTATTACGAACGAATGTACGTCAGGCCATGCTCGACAACACGGGGGCAATACCGTTACGCCTGGGGCTGATGATGACAGTTCAATTCGAAGTTTGGCGTTAAGCGGTCAGAAATGCTGGCCAGCCTACGACCGCAAAACCGCGATTTCGCGCTCGCTCTTTGCCCCGCGCGACCCGGTTAACAGCAAACAACAACACTTCCCACTTTATCTCTTTGCGACTTTGCGCGACCGGGCGCGTGATTTCACGCGGGATTTGTAATCTAGAGCGAAACCCCGCTAGATGGAATCATTACGCGGAGAGTACAATCGACGGAAATTGAAATACACTGTGCGATAGAAAATTCGATGAATCTCTCGACGAGAGAAACCAAGACTTGAAAAATATTTTTCGAATTTCATAGACGACGTCGTACGAAGAAATTTGGCAGTTTCCTACCAAATACATAGAGCATGCGGAAAAATTTGAAAAAGGGGGCAAACATGATATAAAAGTTCGATAAAAATTCAAAAAGTCATTCATAACCAACGTGTCCTAGTTTTCAAATACACTTATCTGAATAATAACTCGCCTTACAATCTTATCAAAGGGAACAAATTACGAATTGACTGGTCGAAATGCGATCGATCGAGTGTTTATACAGATATCAGCGTCCCGATTTGTAGGTTCGATCTTTCATCGCTGACGTCATCAACGCGATCGTTGGAATTACAATTTTACGTAGGTGTCGGCGAGGATGCGCGAGGGAGGCGAGGCGAGGCGACGGGGAAGGGGAAACGAGACGATGCGTAAGCTGATGTGCGGTTGAAGAGATTAATATGCGCGCGAGGCTCGCGAATTCCCCAACCCCCGTTTTGCTCTTCTGACCTCCCCTCGCCTCTTTCCTGGCGGCCGTTAGCCGCTCCCATTTGCTTCCGCCGACGCGATATATGTCTACGTGCGAGGCTAGCGCGCATACCGTTTAGCAATTTCTGTCACGAGTCGAGTGTTCCGTTCGGAAACGTCAACGCGTGTCCCGGTTGCGCGCGGACCGCACTCGGCCGTGCTTACGTGAGCTTACTTGCCCCCGGGACTAACGCGATTTTCACCCCTCGCGGAATTCGTTAAACTCGTTTTCCTATACGCCCTACGTATGTATGAATTCATACGCGGAAATTCTGGAATTCCTGGTGGAACGTATCAGCGATCAAAGCTGCTTTTGGGAGTTCAGTCATGCGATAATGCACGGAGGAGCGGGGGCTCGTGCCGCGATTAATAATCGGGGAATCGACGGGGGTAAGAATCTCGCGGATCCGTACGCGTATAGAGAGATGTGTATCGAGTGTACATACGTATGAACAAGAGCCGCGCGAAAGGAACGAGTTCGCGAGGCGAACGCGAAGGAAGAAGAGAGAATATGGGACTCCTCCCTCACCACGCCCAGTAACTCGGAGTAGGAACCTCCCGGTGGATTTCTCGCGAGATGCCTCCCACCTCGAGAACTTTGCGCTCTCTCGATACTTCTCTCTCTCTATCTTTCGCTCGCTCCCTCTTCCGGTCTATCTTTCCCTCCTCCTAGTGGAGTCTAGGTAGGCGGAGCCTCTCTATTTCTAGCTCGGCCGCGAACGACAAGAATCGTTAAAACACGTCTCGTTGCGAGAAGACGAAGATCGTAGTAGGAGGAAAGGAGACAACGCGTTGGAGGTACCGGAAGCAAATTTATCCTTGTGTATTTCACAGCGATAAATATTGCAGGAGGAGAGGTGCCGCGTTATAAATAAGGCCGAATGGAGGTTTGGCGCGTTATCAAGTGCCGGGAATAAAGTAAAAGATCGAGAGGAGTCGGTAGGAGCTTAATACATAGAGAGAGAAAGAGAGTTCGAGCTCCGCCTAGCGGAAGAGGTGGACTCGGTTATTTTGCTTGTTGCGCGAGTGCACGACGCGCCAATGCCGCGCCGACTTCCATTACCCCTTCCTCCCGTCGCGGTACTCCCTTCTCCTTATCACTCTCTCGTCTACTCGCGTTCTTGCGAGCGCGCAACTGCACACTCGCAGCTGCACTCACCGCTATAAATCAATCTCGCCTCGCCTCGACGTTTTCCCCAACGTATATACCCGCTCGGGTAATACGTTGAGTTTTTCCTCGAACGGATAAGCAATCCAGGAACCGAATGTCCATTCGCGAAATTAGAAAAGTACACACCGAGGCACCGGTTCGTCGCTGACCCAAATCGCGCACCGCTGACGTTTTCCGATCGAATTCGTTTGAGTTTTTTTCCTCGTACTTCACCCGAGAGGATAACCTTCGATCGAAACGTTTCGTTTTGTATGCGAAACGAAATATGACGACATTGCGAGCGCGCGTCACCAATTACCGATCTCGCTCTACCTCTACCTCTCGCTCGCTAGCGGAACAATAAAGCAAGAGCCGATGGACGACAAGCGAAGGGGAACGAAGGGAAAAAATTGCCGTCAAAAGTATCGCCCTTTTACGCGCTCGCAAAACGACGACGATATTCGCGTACGACATCGCTCGCGTCCGCGCGCGTTTCGAAATAAACGAATCGATGCTCGACACTTTTCGAAATTTTCACGGACGGTTAACGGCTCGCTCTTTTTCATCCGGCGCGGTTTAAACCAATTGCGAAATATCTGGATATATGTATTCGACGATAAACGGGAGACGCGATCGAAGAAATCCAAGCGAATTTGAACTCTCTAACGTTCTAATTGAACCGGGATACGCTGAGAGCGTTGTTAAAATATCGATGGTTTTTCATCTAATTGGAAAAATGAGCCGTCTGTGCCGTAGAAGAGCGGGGCAGGAAATTCAATAACGAGAAGGCAAAAGGAATCGTTAGTTTTCGACGCGCGTGTACCGGCAGCCACCAGCGAGAGATGCCCCATCGGCGCGCTCGCTCACTCGCGGTCATTTGTAACTCAATAATTCCACGAGTTCGTTCGTAACATGCGCGGGCGATCTAAACTACGCGCGCGCGAGAGGCTCGTTATTCCCTGCATTATAATGAGTGTCGCGTTACCCTTTTGCCTTTAGCTTTACCACGGCCGTCCGTGTTTCGGCGGAAGGACGTGAATAAAAGCGAATGATACGTATACCGCGGCTATTATAACGAGTGTTTTGGTAATCTAGGTCGCGAGCGGAATCGCGAAAAATGCGTATAATAATTTCTACCTCCCACCCTCGTTTCGGACGTGTAACGTTACCGCTACTTCGCCACCTACGTAAATTATACGAGAACTCGCCAGATGCGTGTGCGCATCTGCGCTATTATTTCGATTTTTTGAATTTTTACCATTCCATCTTTCGCGTGTTGTTTTTTCTCCGCGCGAATTTTTCATTGGAAGGATCAAGACCGTAAGCTGTTGAATGTTATAACGCTCTTCGTTGTTCTGTTTTTTAATGTTTTTCTTTCTTCTATTTCGAGAGTTGTTATTTTTTGTTTTTCTTTTTTTTTTCATAAACCGAAAGCGCACGTAGGGCTCCACGCAACACACGGGCAGAGCGCACGATACGAAATTTTTGGTTCGATGCATACGTTACAATGCCGTCTGAAATTGTCGGTGATCTAAAATCTTTTTCATCCGGATTACTCTCGTACGCGAGGAGTGAATGTTTCGTTCGACGAAATGCGAAAAGGGGAGAAAAAATAACAGACAAGAAAGTTTTCACGAGAATAGCGCACGGGTGCGTGTGTATTAACGTAGAATGCGCAAAACGGAGAACAATTTTTTCTCCTTATTTTTTAACGACGAACGAAGGAAGATTGGCGCGCGTTTGCGCGACCGCCGCCCGAGGTACACTTATCCTCATTTGTATTCTTAGGGTGAGCGAATGGGGCGCATGTCGGGTGCGAGCGATTTGCCATCACGTAGGACGAATTATTTCGCAATCAAATTTCGTGCTAGCGCACCGCGGAGATATCGCACCGTAGCCGGCCGCCTGCCGTTGCTGCCCTTCTGCGACGCGTGATTACTCTATTTTACGACGGCCTCGTGAGCGGATCGTTAGTAGCCGTCGTGAAAACGGGAATACCGAATCTCATCGATATTTCGTTTCGAAAAAAAAAAAATCTTTTGAAATTATCGCAAATGAATTTTTGATGCTCCATAAAGAGAAAGAGATTCTAATTTCTGTGTAGAAAATACACATGCGCATATCCTGGTTATCTCTATAAGGTTTGAGAGTAGTTTCAAAAAGCAATCTAGAGCTTTTGAGCTGAAATTTTACACTGTAGCATTTGGAAATACGAAAAGTCCGTCAAAGGATTTTTTGCAGAAATGAACCCTTCACCCTCTACATAAGCTTTTATATATTTGGTTTTTCCAAAAACTAAATATGACTAAATTCAATTCAAATAAGTAATGTAAATTCGGTTCCACTTTTTTTTAAAATAAAATATTTAGGCCAGATTCGCGACATTCATGACCCAAGTTTTACCTGTACCGAAATTCCACACGAGTTCCGGATGAACAATCGTATTTATACGTTGTTTTTTTTTACCCCTTACGTTAGAGTCACGCGTTTATCTCCGCGGGTGTGATTTTTACACCCCGCGTAAATACGGCAGAGCAGTATAACACGTCGAAAAGTGGTGTGGGAGGGAGCCAAAGACCGAACGACAAACGTAAACCGGAAGCATCGTGATTACGTTCCCGCCGCGAACGAATGGGCATATCGTTTTTATCCATGCTCGCGCTCGTCCGGATACGATCCGTCGATTTTCGTCGAATCGACGAATCGTCACCGACCATACGACTCCCCCTCCTTTCTCCCCCTCGCTCACGATCTCTCTCTCTCTCTCTCTCTCTCTCTTTCCTGTTCTCCCGGAAGCACCAAAAATCATTTTACACCGGCGAAGCTACCCATGAGTACTGCCAAAAATTTTTTTCCGTTACCGAGCTGTTGACAGTAAGTGCTTCAAGCCTATAAATCTCGACTTTTTTTTTCAGTTTTGTTGTTGTAAAATTTCTCTCTCTCTCTCTCTCTCATTTGCACACGATGGTGTCGAGATCGTCGGCGTAACGAGACACAGTCGACCGTTTACAAGAGATCTGTCAGCCGGCGCGACGGTGATGCGACCCTCGACGAAAAAAAAAATTCCATTTTTCCCGCGCCTGTTTATATTTACATCACGCAATTGTCGTCGATTGTGTTTAATATCCCACTCTCAATTTCCCGTTCAATCGGGATTCCCAAACGCATATTCGATATAATACATTCTCGACAACTCGATAAAAATAATAATCCTCGTCGTTATTCAACGGAGACGGTTCGGTTTTATTAACGTTAACGAACATGGACAATTTTCCGCGAGAAGTTGAGCAACGAGATTCGGCTACTGGGCTAATTCGAAACTGATTTTCGTCGAATTATCTGTTTTACCGTGCGTATACATCGATACGTCAGCGCGCAGAGGACGCCGACGAATGCGTTTTTGATTGCCTCATACGTACACGCGGAGGTAAAAAAAACTTGGGCGAAAAATAGAGAAATATATATACGAGCGAGCTGTTCATGAACGGTCCGGCGTCATATCGTCGAGGTAACGCGTCGCGCTCGCTCTCCACGTATACACACATTGTGTACTAGAGCTCGCGTTAGCCGAGTCGCATGCACGCGCACGCAAGCCGTAGCAGCCGGACCGCGCGCGCGGGAGTCGAATTTTCGTGGCTTTCGAAACTACGAGGGTGTGGAGTGGAGTGTGTTTGGTGCTGCTGCTGGTAGAGGGGTGAGTCCATGACGACGAGGGCCGGGGGGTGGAAGCGACGGGGGTGAGCTTCGCCCTCGTTTCAGCAGCCTGTTTGAATGTTTTGCGACGAGTTTATTCGAGTTATCAATTTCCTGACAAATATCTGCATTTCCGTTCGCTTTCTCTCTCTCTCTCTCTCTCTCCCACTCTCGTCATCTCATGTCCGCGGTTGTAATTTCATACCCCTCTCTCCATTGCGTTTTCCACCCCCTTCCCCCTCGGCCATCCCCGTCCCGTTGCTGAGTTGCCACCCTTCGAAAAAGATACGGATCGATCTCTCTCTCTCTCTCTCTCTCTCTCTCTCTCTCTCTCTCTCTCGCTCGCTCTCTCGCACTTTCGCGCTGACCGAATACGCATCGAAATTTTACGACGAGCGCGCTGCGCGTCGTTAAATACGCTCGTGGAAAAAAAGGGAAGAGTTTGTCTCTCTTTTTATCCCGCTGTCTCTCGCTCGCTCTGTCTCGTTCCAGCTCTCCGCGATCGCGTTAAAGGAATTATCACGGGACAATGGTCGTCGAGCGACAATGGGCGGCAGCGGCGAGCAAACGCCGAAAATCAAAAGCATATTACAATGTTGATTCCTTTTACCATAATACTATCGCTACATATTGACTCGTTATTACCGCACTTCCAATTGCGGTGACACGGCTTTGCCGTATAGATTAATAACCGCGCGGGGGTGCGGGGTTATAACGCACAACACGCGCATCCGGAACAATAAATACCCACGGCGCGCTAATTATACGAATGATTAACGCTGTGCACGAGTCGTACACACACACACACACACACACGCCCGGTAATTGCAATGATTCTAATATACCATAAACATAAAATCACCGCTAGCGCTTGGACAACGAAATTCGTACTTTACGAACGTATCCGCGTCGTATACCTCGAATCGCCGTACGAGGAAGACTCGAGAGAAGATTTTCAGAATTACGCAGGAGACGTTCGGTTGTTTCCTCAAAACGTTTTCAACACGCCGGTTTTATGACTGACTGGCGGTAAAAATCGCGACTTTTCCAACGCTCGCGCGGTGCATTTTTTCTCTTTCCCGTTTTGCTCTCTTTGCCGCTCGAGAGAATCTCATTTTTTTATTCCGCCATAGATATATATATATATATATCTTAACAGTCAGCGTTATTACCGTTTTCCGTTTGGAAATTTATCGCATTTTCGGCCCAATATACGTCAAACTCGTACGCTTGATTAATAACGACCTCTACCGCTTTCTCTCTTTCTCTCTCACCGCGGATGAAAATGACACGTCGACTACTCTCCGCTGATGCGTAACAGCGATTAAATACCATTCGCGATAATTTATTTACCAAGAGAGGGACGGAGAGTGAGGGAGAGAGAAAGAGAAATTTTCACTCAGTGGGCAATATTAGTTTCGCGTTTTTTACGCGCCATTAGAGACAAATAAACATAATGTAAACAAGCCAGAGCGGTCGGTCTACAGCGTTCAGCGTTGCATACCGATATCGTTGCCCGATGACTGAATTTCGCGATTGTCGAAACTCGAACAGTGACGAATCGATGGTCAGACGAAAAATAAGGCGAGAGCGGGACGTTGGACAACGAACGGGGGAGAGAGAGATATAGAGGCGGAGAACGCGCGTGTAACAAGGTTCCGCTCGTCAGGGCGCGCGAGATCCACGCTCGGCCGAGCCCTGGTGTCGCCCACAAAGTGAGGTATCGACTAATTAACGGCGCGCGGCCAACAGGTGACGCGGAGCGCGCTCAAAGGACATCGTTATCTCGCGTCTAACGGCGCGTGGTTGAGCACACACGCCCATACGCACTCGTCTGTTACTTTCCTGGCGTTGTTAAAAACAAACGAACGAAAATGAATTCGCGCGAAGCGGAAAGAGAAAAATAAAATAGAACGAAGGTGAAGTAGCGACCTTTAGTCCCACCCGTGCGTGCAATCAAACGAAAATTAGCGAGACGAAGTGAGAGAGCAAAGGGCGCCGGAGGACTGACTGGTATCGTTTTTCCGCGTCCGGGTAAGCGCGACAAAAGAAACCCTAGGGATAGGAAAAGTCCCGAGAAAAAATGAATGGCTCTATCTTTCGGTAATTAAGGCAAAATAAATGAAACAGCTGTTACACTTATACGTTTTGGGGCTGGTCCGAGGACATGATTCGCGAGAAAGATCGCGTCCAAAAATGAGTACTGTTTTGATTACTTTTGTTTGAAATCTCTTCTCAACTTGACTAAAAATTATTTTCAAGAAATTCGACCAATTTTCTCCTATTTTAGATTCTTATATTAATTAAATCTCAATACAGCGTTACCGACCACGCGCCACAACTGACCGAACAATTTCCCAATTATTCGTTTTCGAAATTTAATCCAAAGCCAATTACAGTACTCGTTTTTAGACTGAAAAATTTCAGAAAAAAGATGAAAGAAAAAACTCACGTCTGTATGGGCGTCCTTCCTCCGGGGTGGAGCGTTCGGTGTTCTCGGATCCTGGGGTCGCGTTAGCGTCGCGGTCCTCTTCCTCGGGAGTCGGCCCGCGGTTGGCAGCCGAGCCGCTGTTAACGGTGCCGGTGGGCGATCTGCTGACCGAGCCGGCCGGACTCTGGGGCGCGACGCCCTCCTGAACCGAGCCCGGTCCGATCGGCGTGCCGGTCGGTCCGGGTGTCGAGTTTGGCCCGGCGACGGAGAGCGGGCCACCGGGAGTCGGCGTTGGACCACCAGCCCCAGGAGTCGGCGGTAGCGAGCTTGGCGAGAACATGTTCGACATGCTCGTGAGGGAGCCGATGCTCGGCAGCGTCGCGGCGCCCGGCACCGCGCCGTTACCCGTCTCGACCTTGAGGCACTTGCTGGGCGGCGCGAAGGCCGACGGACCCAGTGGACGGAAACCGCCGAAGGGCAGCCGATGGTCTAGCGGATGCAGAAAGTGGGGCGGCAACTGGAGCATGTGATGTAGCCCGTAGCCGAGGCTCGCCGCCGTGCTGAATGGCACCTGGAGGTCCTTCGTGTCCGCTACCTGATAGATTCGCGTCGACATAATTCGTTTATTCTGTCCCATAGTTTTTCAGCTAGCACAGATTCGGTTAATAAACTTTAGCCCCGCCACGATAACGCTCTCGACGAAATCGATAAATCGAACGATATAAACCCGAGCACCTGTCGATAAAAGATAACGAACGTGGTGGGAGATTACGCCGTTCGTTACCATCCTGGCCGCGGTAGTTGGAAAATAAGGTACAAGAAATTCACGGGAACGATTACCGAAACGGGTGTCGAGACTGTCAGGGCGTATAAACGCCAACAGCCAAAATAGAGGTCTCTCTTTGACTAGTCAATTCTTTATAAAAAAAGACGTCTCTGGTAGGTTAAAGAACTTCATCTGTGTTTCTATACTAAACTGTGAAAAATGGTTTTAAATGGTAGTAGACGTCTCTCGACGCGGCAATTTCTCTTCCCTCGATGTTCTATCGGAAGATCAACAATACGATAATTAGCCTACCATGGTACTCTCGAAGAGAGGCGAAAATATTTTTCAACGGCGACCGACTGTAATCGAGAATTCAAACGAGGCAGCGGAATATCACGATGAATAATGAATACGGCGAATTCGCGCGGAGATAAATACGGTCTCGGCGTTTTGCCCGAGCATTGAGCACACCGTGGCTTTCTCTCCTCGCCACGGGATCAATTGAGATAAGTCAAAAGGATTAACGCCCGCGCGCGGACCGAAGAAGTCGCTCGCGACTAACGCAATTTGCGTATCTCGTTAATACCCCCCTTCCCCGTTACGATTGTTTCATTTTCCGTAATCTCGCTTCTCTTTCTCTCCCTCTCTCTCTCTCTTTCTCTCTTCGAAGAAGCGCGTCACTCCGCGAGACGACATTCGGGATTAAATTTGCATGGACGCGCGGTGGAATTTACAACAAACGCCATACACGTCCGAGTTTTATGACTCGACTGGTTTTACGACGAGTCGTCCCCCCATACGTTGTAGATACACGAAACACGACACTATATAGATGGTGGGAAAAAAGGACGTTACTTTTTTTTTCTTAATCGACGTAAGACGAGTTTTTCTTTCCTCCTCGCTCGTTCGCGGAGACGCGGATTTCGGAGACCACTCGAGAATCGCATTAGGAACCGAACTGATAATTTCATTAACCCCTTAATAGCCGATGACGCGCGGATGAGCGAAACTAAAACTGGCCTTCGGTATACACAACGCGTATAGGCACACTCATTGAGGAACCGATTTCCAATATCGAGGATGAAACTTCGTTCCAACAGGTTTTTCGGGTCACAGATTTTGAATCTCTAATTAAAATGGCAAAATTCAAGACAGCAAGATCAACGTAATATACAAGAATTTTGTAATTGGAGCAATTTCAATTACATTGGTCAAAATAAGTTTTTGATGTAGCTGAATTTTAATCGCGTTTCAAAAACGAAATTCGTTTCAATTTTTGAATCTTTCTCTTAATTTCAGATTTTAATTTAGCGCTTCGAGAAACTTGACAAGTATTTTCCATAAAAATTGAAACACATTTTATAACAACACATTGAGAATGCAAAAAATTTGCTCTCTGCACTATTCAGGGGTTAACGTGGTATTATCAAAATGTTATTAACGTCGTTACGTCAGTTTTGGCGAGCCGATATCGCGATCAAAAGGTTCGAATCGGATGATGCGTCGAAAACGCGATCGCGTTACGATAAACTCGACACAAAAGCGCAACTGCGTTTTGAAAATTAAAACGGCGTGCACCTTCCAAGTCCTCGTTGCTGGAATATAATTGCGGGACATCGATAGTGTTATATTGAAATTCATCGGCTTTTAATTATTCCGAGCCCGTTTACGCGAGCGTAGAAAATCGCGAAATGCGATGCGCGTTGTTTTGTCATTTTCGGTGATACATAATAATCGATGTACGTAGACACACACAAAACGTATTCGCGTTTTTCCATATTTTTTTCGTTGTTCATAAAGAGTTTCGTCGAATGGACGGGATCGTGAATGCGTCTCGTGATTTTCGAAATCGTTGTTTTACTTCGGTTTCGGCTCCCCTGCTACATATTTCGTTTTTTTTTTGTATAGACCAATGAAAAACCACCACGTCCGAGGAAATGAGGTATCGATGCACGATTTTCGAATAAACATTTCATCCGGCCGATAATGAAGCGACGGTACAACGCGCGCGAAAATGTATGCGCGTGCACACCGACATTAGGCCCGTCGCGAATAGTTTATTATTCTTTTATGCCAGGAAATGAGTTCCGCGTTTCGGGCAAAACCGAACGCGTACGTATATCGAACAACTACCGCGGTCCAATCAGTGATTTATCTGGTATTCATTATTATTTTAATTGCCGTCATTTGCGGATCGTTCGAACGCGTTCGTTTTTCGGTCGAATCCCGTGCTCCTCTAGAGTCAACGAGCTACCGAATCTGTGCTATTCGTTCATTTAATTAGCCCGAATCGAATAACGAAAAATGACTAATTCACGATAGACTATTTCATCACTCCCAAACACACCAATTTTATAATAACCGAAACATATAATTGAGATAGAAGCCGTCAAACTGAAATTCTACTCGTGTTCCATACGAAAGCGCATGCAATTACGGAAAATTCCGGGCATGAAATTGGCAACACCGGTAAAACAAATCGTTCAACCATTTTCACCCCACCTTTTTTCCTCGCCTCGTGAATCACACACCCTCTTCCGAGAGATATGCGCGCGGCAACAACAAAACCGTCCTCGTTCGCGAATTTCGGGGTCCGATAATTAACCGTTCATTGGAAACCCCCATTTGAAATAGTTTTCGCGATAACGAGAGCCCCGTAACGGCTTTAAACGTCGATATCGCCGATCGGCGGGCGTGAGGGAGGGATCGAAAAAAAGAACCGATCGGTGTTTTTTTCCTCCCTCGCGTAGAACTTTGTCGCAATCGTTTGTAACCGGCGTGCCCTCAAATTAATCCGCGCGAATCGAACGTCTGTATCGCGTTACGCAGCGAGCGGAGGGGTGGGTAGAGAAAAAAAAGACTCGGTAATTAATTCTCGCCGATGAGATTTTTCGACTCTCGAGCTTTTTTATTTAACGTCCCGCTGATGGGCTACTATATACGCGTAGAATGGTTGAACGTTTTTTACCGGTCCATAAAGTCGAAAATACAGCGTGTTTTAACGATTCTTTCGTTTATTCCCGCGTAAGCAGATTTTATGCTCCGTACATTAGCCGCTGCATCGAATGTAGGAGAGTGAAAAAAGAAGAGAGAAGGAAAGAAAAAAATCGTGAAAGCCAACAACAATGTAGCGTTAAAGAAGCATGCTCGCGTGTGAGAGTTTGGTCGATCTTTCCGAAACTGTACGTGCAACGTCAAATTTCACATTTACGGTATTTTGTGTAAGAAATTTAGACGTCATTCGAATTTGAACAGCTCGGGAACGATCGAGGGTGTTCGGGTGTCATTAATAAATAGGTTGCGTTCGTGTTTGGGCGAGGACACTAACTTGTGGATTGAATGGTCTTTGCATTCTCAAGGCCTCGGGTAACCCACCGGCCTGTGAGAATACGACCACGGACGGCGGCGGTAGATGATTCGGCACATACGCTGAATTATCCATCTAGAACAGACATCGTCGGTGGATTTGCTTTTTTTTTCTCGTTTCATCCGTCAAACTCTCCTAGCCTTTTCACGTTCGATTGCGATTTTCACTGGATTCACTCCTCGATTCCCTTTCCCGCTATTCGATTAGCGCGAAGTCTGTTATCCCCGCTCGAACGAGTTTGACGCGATTATCGGCTGAAACGCGACCAGTTTTCGAAAACTCCAACCCAATAAAAACCCGATCAGTCGCGTTAAGAGATCGCTGGCGAATATTATTCTCTATCTCTATCCCGGGACTGATAAACGGAACGAAACACCGCGACGGAAAGTCGAGCAACCCGGCGTTGTTACCCGAGAATTGATATCGCGATTGGATTTTATCGCCGAGCCAGGGTAATATTATCCCCTCGTATTCACCGAACGGATCCTTAATAAACACCGAGTACACGTCGCTATTAAAAGCCAATTTGATCCACGACATGTCAATCTCCGAAGACGGCGCGTAAACTGAAATCATTTTATCACCAGCGAAGAATTCGATAAAAAAATTCGAGAAAGCGTTCGCGTAATCGTACGTGAGAAGAGCAATTAGGAAACGACGCATACGTTTTCCTCGTGACCACTGAAGAAGTTGTGCGCGGCTAGCCGCGATATACGGCTGTCCGAGAACATTCACTCGACTTCTCGCACTTGTGTTAATTTGGCCACACGGTTTTTAGTCTCGTTCGGTCGTCCGGGCGAGCGCTTCGGCGGCTTCGTCGCGACGTTACGTTCTATCCGACGTTCGGAGCGCGTGTAACGGACTCCTGCCTCCTTTCGTTCACCATCGTCACTGGGCCAGCGAAAATCCGCGAGCACCCGTTCTTTCGAAGAACGCGCGCTCGTCGCTGGATGGTCGAAACGTACGGTACCTAACCTTCAAAACAGCGCGGCTGTCAGTAGCGCGCGACTTTTCGACTTAACGCACGAAGCACCGGGTAAAGGCAAAACGTCACTGATTCGTAGCGCGAAACGCTCTCGCTGAGCGACGAATTATCGACGTAGACGTCGTTGACATGTCAGCAATTCGAAAATAGATTATCTCTCGCGGTGTCGAAAATTAACCCGGCCGATAACACACAAAGGACACGCGCGTCGCGACCTAACCTCCACGGATATTCGGAGCTTTATCGGCGCGGTGTGTATGCGTGTATATGTTACGATTAGCCGACGGAGTGGTGGTGGGTTTTGTGACAGCGGCGCGTGTATAACCGCTTCGCTTGGCTAAAATGCGACTGAACGAGACGTGAGCCAGGTGTCGAGAGCGTGACGGCGAAAGGGGGGTTCAGTGGTGTGCGCGCCTGTTCGTGTGCGTCAGAGGAGGAGTGGGGATGCTGCGTGCTGGGCAACCTGGCACCGTGTGTGTATCGTGCACGAGTGCGAGAGAGGTTATGAACCGTCGCGGGGAGAGTCTCCCCTCTACTCGTTCCCTCTCTCTCCCTCTACCCGACTCTCTCTCTTTATCGGACAAGTGCTGGTTGTTTTAGCGAGCAAGCCTCGTGGACATGCGAGTGCGGACTGATCTTTGTACGTGCTGTGTTACGTCGTGGGGGTTTTACTTACCCGCTGCTCGCGTGTACCTTGTCGTCCTCGGTGGTGGTGGAGGTGGCGACGGAGGCGGCGGTGGCGGTGGTGGTGGCGACGGCGGCGATGGTGGTGGTGGTGGTGGTGGTAGACGAGGAGGCGCGGTGTTAGAGGCGAGGAAACACCGACCGGCGGTGAAAGAGCGCGCGCGTATTTCGCATCGCCATTATGGCGCCACTGTCACTACCCAACCGCCACTTTTCTCGCTCTGCGCATGCGCGCACTCTACAGTACTTTTGTGGCAGTCGATTCAAATCTAAAGTTTAACGTACATTATTTATCCAGTGTTTTTTTTATCATTGCGTTAATTGTTTTATATGAAACTTTGTGAAAATGAAAGATATTATAGTTTTATTTTAAAAGTATGTTGACTCGAAAAATATCTTCTTAAACATCCTCGTATGTACATTTTTGTAGTATTATTGTTCGAGATTTATTAAAAAAACGTTTTAACGAAATAAGGATTTTTGGTAATTTATTTCAGTTACCTGTGTACGATTGTACTATGCTATACTTGCGCTCAGTTTTAAAATTATGAAATTCTTGTTACCGACTTCATGTTTTCCGATTTTAAGGTATGTGGTGCGCTCTATTGGTTAAATTGAAATATAAGAGAAAAATCGATATCTTACCATACTGTGCAGATTGAGTTAGGAAGAATTTAAAAATTAATAGATTTTGAAATAGGAATTGATTATTAAGAAACGCATATATATTGATAAAGGGAATTTTATTTCTATAAAATAAATTATTAAACGTGCAATGATTGATGCCGTATAATGATGACTTATAAGAATCAAAGTATTAAAAATATTTACATTAAACCTCCTAATCCGTCATAATCTATTTACAGTAGATTTTTTCAAGACATATGTTTGAAAAATCATATACAAGATATATAATTGAAAACTGTACCGATGAGTTTTCCCGTTTCTCGCTGGTCCATTGTTTTTACAAATTATCAGAGGAGGTTTACAAGATGTATCTTGTAAAATCCAGATTTACATATATTTACATATGTAATACTATACGTATCTGTATGTACACTAATTTGTTTAAGATGCGTACATGTATAATATTGCGAATAACTTTCATACCAGTCTTATAAAAAAAAAAATTATCTCGTTTATAGAATATGTTATCCGTATTGTATCAAGTTGAAAAGCGCATCGACGTTTTCTTTCTCGGATTCTTCTTGATGGACAATTTGCGTATTGTCTTGATTCAATAAAACTTCTTCTATTATTATTGGTTCAACATTTGTAATTTGTAGCGTTCCATTTTCTTCTTTTGGTTCTTTGGCAGCTTCGTTCTCTTCGACGTTAGTTTTTGTAGAATTCTTTTTCCTTTTATATTTTGGTCTATCCGTATGTATAGCCATGTGTCTTCTCAAGTCGTATTTTCCAACAAATTTCGAACCGCATATCTCGCATTGAAGCGGTTTGCCTTGAGAGTGAGTCCATAAATGACGTCTTAGCGCTGCGCTAAAGGTAAATGCCACTCCGCATACACTGCAAACGTAAGGTTTCTCTCCCGTATGTATGAGACTATGATCTCGAAGCGTAGATGCTTGATTGAAACGCTTCCCGCATACTTCGCAGGTATAACTTCTTGGATTGGAATGAATACGTACATGATTGATTAAATTGCCTTGCTGAGAAAACGATTTGTGACATATATCGCATTTGTATGGCTTCTCGCCTGTATGCACTCGATTATGCGTTTCTAATGTTCGATTATTTAAAAATCTCTTCCCGCACACTTTACATGGATATTTAGGTAAGCGTAGACCTTGCGGATCCAAGTGACTTATTAGATGTCGTTTGTAATTTCCTTTGTGATTGAAACTTCTTGGACACTGACTACACTCGTATGGTACTCCATTAACATGAATCGTGACATGGGATTCGAGTTCTGTTTTAACATTGAATCTTAGTCCACATTTTGGACAGCGATATTTTGGAAAATCAGAATGACAAACCATATGTCGTTTGAGATACCTCTTAGATGCATATGCTTTTTGACAAATAAAACAAGAATAAGGATACTGTCCTGTATGCGTTTTAGCATGAGCACGCAACAATTTGATACTTTCGCAATCTTTTTCGCAAACGACACAATAAAAAGGTCCTGTGGTTGGAATATGATTATCTATAATATGTAATAGGACGCCGGTTAACTTATCGTAATTTTGTAAACACAATGTACATTGATATTGTTTGCGATTTCCATCCACTTTAATTTCTTTTATTCTAGTTATGGCATCGTTCAAACTTCCTAGAATGTTGTCTCTATTTTCTGCAAAGTAATCAGAGTCGGATTCTTCGTTTTGCTCTTTGTCGGTTGATTTGTCAGGCGATTGCTCCTGAATTTCGATAGCACTATCAACTTGGTGTTCCAAGTTGACCATTGTGGTTTCGTTCGCAACATCTTTCTTACTCAATTCATGGGTCAACAACAGTTGCCCATTCTCCAACATTGGATTAGAATTATCTAAATTTTCATGATTTTGAATATCTTCAGTCGTAATTGGTATAATGATATTGTTCGAACATGCTGAATTTTCAACATCGATTTGCTCTATAGTATCGTTAATCGATTCCGGTATGTACATAATTGCGTAATTCATATTTCCCGCTTGGAAAATTTCAGTCATTTGTTCAGGAATTTCCGTTTTACAAGCATCCACCTGGTTATAAGTATCTATATCAATTTTAGACATAATGATGTTTTCGACATACATTTCATTAGTAATCGCTTCTATATCGTCGTGCGGCAAAGAAGATTTATCGACATCCATTAGTTCCTCATTGCGTTCTATCGGGATCATATGGTTTAAGCTTTTGCTTAAAACAATTTTGCTTTCTTCTATATCTTCTATTACGTTAGTGTTGCCATTAGCGATTTCTTCTTTTATAGTAAAATCTTTGTCACTCTCGTCCTAAAAACAAATATCTGATTGTAAAACTATCGTAGAAAACAATACTAATTAAAATAAAATGAAGAACTCAAACTTCATTGAGTTTTGCGTAATAATTTATACCTTAGTAACGCAACTCTCAGCCATTTGACGTAATTTCATTTCTGTGGCTTGAACTTGTAACTTAAATTTGTAAAAAGCGTCTGTGCGATAAGCACACTTGGAGCACAACTTGTTTGGTAATCCATCGTCTCTGTTGATCTACGCATACATTCAAACAGTCTCGATTAGAATGCCAAAAATTGTTGAGCAGAGTGCATTTTGATACTGATATAATATAAAAAAAAATGGAACTTGATTGCACTGTACTAACCTCAATAGACGTCAGTTCCGCAAGCTTAGCAGGCAAATCTTTTTTACTGATAGTTTCGTCATCGTACATTGGAAGTAAAACACCGTCGACTTCCATACAGGCACGACACATATCGATAAAACTAGTTTCGAATTCCATTTTTTAGTTTTAATTAACATGAACGATCTGGTTAATCACGATTCTTCAATCAAAATACTGACTGCTACGAATGTAAACAAACACATTGCAAGTACCACGCGGATGAAAATGAAATGGTAGTGAAGCGTCAACGTATATAAGCGTTAACTTGTTACATAGAAATAGTCTAACAGAACTACAACCTAACAAGTCCGATCTGACGCTTTGGATACTGAAACGCGTCATGTGTTCTCGTCAACAAATCTTATTGGACCTGCTATAGTACCTAACTTCACCTTGCGACCCAACCGTCAAGTGGCTCTCTCTATACACTCTACCGGGGACAAATGAACTTCATTGCGAATTCTTCTTTAAAAATCTGTCGACATCGAAGAAAATTACTTGCCGATAACAAATCGATCGATTTACCACTATGTACACTCCACACAAATAGCAGAAAATAGTTACACTCGTCTCGATCGATTTCCTCGTTTACCAGTGTTGCCACTTTGATAACGCAAGATAAATTTACCAGTTTGAATTATTCCGCTTTGCGATCGTCTCATTAACAGGCGTGAAATAATTGAATTCGCTTTAACGTACAATCAATCATTGTTCGAATCGTAAATAGTCCGTGATAGTTTGGAAAGACAATCAATTTAGTTTGAGCAATCGCATTGAAAGCTATATCGATTAAATAGACTATGCGGGAAACGAGCAAATCGGCATAACGAGACTCGCTTTTCCGGGCCAGCGGAGCAACAGTGCGCCGGAATTGGCGGACATATCGGGCTCTCCTCCTGTGTGTTTCTAGGTCTTGACAAATAAGGCGCGAGTAGCGAGACATGCGGGTGCAACGCATCCCGCGATTTCTCTCGGCCTTCCTTCCGCTATCCGTCAAAAGACTGACGGCCGTGAGCTCGTTAAGCGGAATTACAACGTCAGCGAAAACCAACCCCGGCAAATTGATTAATCAAAAACCAATGACGTGATTTCTATCGAAATCCTTTTAACGCAACGTAGGAACGAAATTGCCACAGCGGTCGTTAATCCGAGGATCGATCTCGCGGATCTAGCCAGTGTAAAACCCGCGGCGACGACCCTACGAACGCATCTCTCGCACAACCCCCGGCGCTTGCGCGCTCACCGCGTAGCGTTATAAGTACCATAGTGGGGTCCGCGCCCGAGTCAGTCTGCCCGCGGTACCGGTGCCGCGGTGATTCGCTTTACGTCACGAAACGGCTCGCGAGCGCGCGCGAGAAGGAGAGAGAGAGAGAGAGAGAGAGAGAGATTCCATTTCTCTCGCTCCGTCACGATGATTCCCGGGCTCGTGTGAAAGAGAGAGAGAGGAAAAATTTTTCCCCCCCTTTTTATCCGTCGACGGTCCACGTCGTTTTTTGAGCGCAAAATTCGGCCCATTATAATATTTTCGCCCGCCCTCCCCCCGTCACCATTCCACCCGCGGTCCGGACGTGTAACGAGACGTGTGAGCGAATCGCGCTGGTCATCGGCATCGGCTCCTCACAGACCCTCCTGACACCTCGCCGTACGTCTCTTTCAATTTTTTCCATGTAATTTTTCTCTTACCACGAGATAGAGAGAAGGAGAGAACGAGAGAGAGAAAGATTTTCTTCATTAATTCAGAACTCGAT
This sequence comes from Goniozus legneri, assembly GCA_003055095.1. NCBI lineage: Eukaryota > Metazoa > Arthropoda > Insecta > Hymenoptera > Bethylidae > Goniozus > Goniozus legneri. Next base: position 252,766 of record NCVS01000748.1, read on the forward strand.
TTTATTTTCCACCGCTCGCTCTGTTGCGGATTTCTCCACACGATAATGTTTTTACGTAATCGAATGTAGTTTTTATTCTGTTTTTCCTTTCGCTCTCTCGGTCTCCTCCCTCGCTCGCTGTATGTAATATGCAATTTAATTTTCCGATAGCGCCGATACGAGTTGCAATCACGTTATGATCGATCACAGTTTGATATATTAGATTGCTAGGGAACTTCACGCGTGACGATTTTGTGACTTTCAAGGAAATTTTTTTCTCTTTTCTTTTTCGCGCAATACGAGAGGATACGAAGTTACAGGATGACATCGAGAGTGGATGTACTGCTGACGTCACTGGATGCTCCCGCTCCGCACAGCCGAGGGGACTATTTTATATTGTGAATATAACGTGCCTTCGGAATTCCTTTTAATCTCGCCGAGAGTATACAGAACGCGGGAATTGCATTAACGGCGAAGAATTTTCGCACCTCTCGCGATTCCTCCGATAACACTTTTCGGGTTCGATCAATTTTGTCAACCACTGACGTCACATCGTCGATATAGTTCTCACGGGTTCCCTAGGTAACCGCTTTACATTGACGCTCCGCTTTGACGCAGAAAGAGAGAGAGAGAGAGAGAGAGAGAGAGAGAGAGAGACCCCCTTTTCTCCGCGAGTGGCGAAATACGTATTTTATATGCGAAACTTTTGTTTTCTATACCGCATTGTTAACGCCGTTGTTTTCAGACCATTACGCCAGCTCGCGACAATCCAAACCGATTTTCTTCCGTACAATGGTGCTTTAGCGGTGCAATCGACAAACGCAACGTTCATTGTCGATAATACTCAAATTGCGTTGTACCAATCGAACTTTACGAGCTGGAGAAAAGATTTGGAAAATTTATGGATAGCCGTGAGGGGTCGAGATTCGCGAAGATGCATATCTATTCATCGGGTGCGCGTTCCGCGCGATCGAAATGACGTCAACCTCTATAATCGATGCAATATCTGGAACCGTTATTGCCTCGCCAGTATAACTACTGTGGAAGTTCGAATAACGTACGAATGTGAGTTTGCGGCGAAATATACTTCGATATTCCCGACCAACCCGCCGTCGTGGGATGGGACTGTGTGCAAGTGCTTTTGTAGCGTTCGTGCAATTTCCACTCGTAATAAAATGTGATACAAATAATCGATATATCGACTCTGCATGCGAGATGAAAAATCATTTCGCGCTTTAAGATAGTCTCCGGCAGTGAAGAGATACGTATAATGCTTCATCGTCATTTTACTCCTCCATTTCACGAGCGCATTCGACGTCGATTCAAAGCTCATTGATACACGGTTAAAAATTTTACGTTAGTATTTTTTTATGCCACGTTTTTTTTTCTGAAAATCAATTTCCATATTGTGTCGACATAATTCCGGTATTGAATTTTATTGAAAATTCATTATAGTGAAAACTAGTTTCGCGACTAGCTAGAATGCACTACTGAAAACGTAGTGCGACCAAAATTCTCATCACCGAAAAATAAGATATTTCCATTCGCACTTTTGGTCCAGACGCGAAGAGACTGACAAGACTTTCTCGAGGCAAGATAATTGAGCGCACACAGTGCATCGAATTTCCACTATTTCGCGATCTCGAGTTTCTCTATTTCCTTCAGCTAAAAGCAAGTCTCCCATCGACCCCTCCATAATAGACAGACGTATCGGTTACAAGATCGATAGCGTTATTTCAAAGGCGGCCGATGAATTCGATACAACGCGCACGTCGATCTGAAAATATATCATTCGTATACTTCCGGCTCGCGTTTAATCCATACGAGCTGTGTGTTATCCGCGCAACATCATGAAATTGAAATGATATTTCGACGGGAAAATTATCGGACGAAATTTACCCACGTGCGTTGATGACTTCCAGCCGCGAGTTATAATTATGTCGCAAATACTCAACTGTGCGCGAAAATTTTATCATCGCGAAACATTTTTCCGTTTATCGTTGCGCGACGAGCGAGGAAACCGACGCAGTTGGAAATTTCGCTTCCGAGCGGACCATTTTATCGATGAGAGTTTTCACGTTAAATTCTTAACACGCGCGACTGTAAATACTACGTAGACTAGTTTGTCGAGTTAACGTCGATAATAGCATACTTTTCCTGTCAAATTCAGAGGAAAAACATTAACGCGAAAACTTTCGACATTTTTAATTTAAAATGAGCAACATTTTTCTCGGCAGTGTTGTCGGTATTTCCATCGTGTAATAAATTTTAACACAATGAATATTTCGTACAGCCGAACGCGCGTCGGCATAGAATTAATTCAACAATTAAAGTGGATCCGTCCCGAGCGGTTGATTTCTGTCAAATTTAATTGAAATTTTCAACTACGAGAAGGGTAGGCGAAAATGACTGACCGATATTGCAGATGGGATACCAATTGGAATTCTCTTAGCCTTTTTACGTCGTTCGAGGCAACGAGCGGAATCGACTCAAAATGAGCAAAATTAGCGAGAATCCGATGAAATATGCAGGCAGCGAGCGTCTATGTACGTTCTCGATTATCGAACCGCGTGCACAGAAGCTCGGTAACGATATACCCTTAGCTAAGAGTTGTACAATGAACGAGCGCCCAAGTTCCGACTCAATTGTGACCGCGTTGTCGTTAACGCCCGCGTGGCTAATTAATTTCACGGGGTGCTTTGACAGCTGTCGACGACGTCGTTAACGCGCACGGGAACGATTCGCCCGAGAGGAGGAGCGATATCGATAATTCGAGAATTAAATGCTCGAAGGGGAATCGAAATTTTACTGTCGCGATGCGCTAATCACCGTCCAATTAACAATCCCCGTTTATATTTACTGCAGCACGAGAGTGAAACACGCGATTAAATTCATCGCGTTTGATTGCGCGATCGAAATTATGCTATTAATCGATTCGCCCCTTCGTAAATTCCCGTTATAGTATAAATTCTAAACGATAATACGCCGCGTTGTATCTAGCGTTGAAAAGTTTCACCCGCAGTTCGTGGGGGATGAGAGATGCGTTACGCGGGTGAGGGAAAAAACGAGCGCGTATGCCGGTTTAAAAATACTTACTCCGCCATTATAAAGTGAAATTAAAATCTCGGTGCGTCTCGTTGTTTTGAAACTCGGCGAGGATAAATATTCAGGCGCGATATGTATGCGGGATTTATAATTTTTCGTCTGTAGACCGTTTTGGGCGTTATACCTTGGCCGTAATGCATCGCGGGGACCCGATGGATTATGCATCGGAATTTAATCCCTCCGATATCGACGAATCGAATGCGCCGATCTGACGAGTCGCGCTTCTCGGTGACGTCACGCGAGAAGGGAACAGGACGAAAAGGGAGCAAATACACGCAGTTTGATTATCGAATTTGAATACGACCCATACGCAGTCTTGCATCGAACTGCTATTAACAACGCGCGCATGGGATTTCACGTAGTGACGGCACGTTCCTGCTCTGCCTGATCGTTATACACCATTTTGAATTTATGGAGAACGCCGTTGCGATTGCCGAAATCCGCTGTCAAAATTTCCCGTTAATAATTAGCGCGGGTTACGTACGCGGCGTAATAAAAATCCGCCAGGTATTAAATCGAGTCGAAGCTCCATTGATAAAAAAAACGAGCGAGATAGGAAGAGAGAAACAAAACAAAACGGAAACAAAAGTAACGAAATCGATATTCGGTCCGCGTTCTCGTCCTTCGTCGTTTATTTTCGCCCCCCTTCCGTGCTCTGGCGCTAGCAAAATGCTCCCCCGGTTGCGGGGCGAGAAAACGCGAAAACTACGATGCACCTTTATACGTATATATCTATATGTATATACATAAGGTGTCCCAGAAGTGAACACCGTACTCCACTATGTGGCATTTCGTTTTCTCTATCTCTTCACGATGCATGTTCGATATAACCAATCGTATACACTGGGTGAAGTCATTCGTGCACTACATTTTTTATATAATACTATATTCAATAAATTTTTGAAAATTGTTAACAATCGATCAACGTTATCGATTGTAAAACATCGAAATACATGCAGCAGGGGAAACTACCGAAACGCAGCGAGAACAAAATAACTTCGATCGACGAAATTAATTGACTAACAAGGATAGATTATGATTGAAAACGACACGTATATGAGATCTTAATCCATAATTTTATGTTCTCGTTTATTTCTGGAACACCCTGTGTGCACAAGTCGGCGAGGCACGTATATTCTCGGTTTAAGCGGTCGAAATGCAACGAAAAAAGTCCCTTGTCGCAAAGAACGCTTAAAGCCGAGCGCGATCGTTTTGTTAGGACTCGACTATATCGTCAAGCCGTTACTTAATCACGTACGGCTGATCGAAATCGGACTACTCTACTTGCTATCTCGATAACCCCTTCGGAATTTCCATTTCGTCTTTTCGACGTAGATTCCGATTTAATTATTTTAATTTGCATCCTAGTATGAGCTAAAGCTAGTAGCTAGGGAAATAGTGATATAATGGAACAAATAGAGAGATGTTGACGAAGGCTGATGACAAACACGGGTTTTATCAGAGAGCGCGCGCGTGCTCGTCGCAGTTGTTAAAATGAATGAATTTTCATTTACAAATACTTGAATGAATGATATACCTTGATTAATTTTTAATTGTTTTCAAACAGAGAACACTATAAAAGATTAATCCTGAATGCATTCAATGGTAGCTACGTTTAATTCGAGTTGATATTTTTCTCATATTTCGAAAATTCCAGGATAAAATAAAGCATAATATCTACGGTTTTTGTAATAAGAGCACGTATAAGAATTTTTTTGTTTGCGAATATTATCAAATCTCGATTAGGGTCGGTCTTTCCATTTTTCCCGCCTGTGGGTGTATCGAACGTGCCGCTGGTTGGTACGGCGAAAAAAAAAATTAACGAGCGCTCCCGTAGGATTCTTGGCACTCGCGAATCGAAATCCGGTATATATATAGAAGGAGAGAAACGGTCGAACGAATCGGATAGAAGTACGATCTCGAGGACTAACGTTAATTATCAGAGGTGTATAAAATTTCGTGTCAATTATCCCGAAGGTGAGGAGAGAGAAGAAAGAGAGGCGAGGCAACGGTCCAAGTTTCTCTGAGACGTTGCGCCAAGAAAGTTCGCGCCTTCGAGCTGCAGCTGAAAGAACACGCCGTTGACTTCCTCTCTTTTTTCCTCTCCTCGCGTTACTGTGCATTTTAGATTTTCGGTGAAACGCAGTTAATCTTTCTACAGCGATGCACTAACGACCACTGACGTTAGCGATATTATTTTTCACGAAATTCGGAACGCGCGTATAATCCATGGATCGCGTGTTCCTTGTATGTTTCGGACAGCCCCTCGCAGTAGGGGAGAAGAAGCTGGACTCGCTTTCCCATTTTCCTTATAGATTCCCGTCCAGATTCTCGCACTGACAGGTCAGAAGAACTCGGCCAGTTATCCAATATGAAAAGAGCCACCCGTCAAGAATTACTCTGCTCGTCGAGCGTCAGGTGCCGTCGATGTTATTAATATCGTGATATTTCCCTTTTTTGTTATTTATGGCTTTTCGCGCGTTGCTGCAAAGAAAACGAAATTCATCGAATCTTTTTCTCCAAGCGATAGATTTGAATGAAAAAACCGTTTGTAGAAGATATATTTTTTAAAAAATTACCAACCTTTCTACTTATTCAGACATTAATAGCTAGGTTCGAAAAAGGAACGTTTATCTTTTGAAACGTCGCTATGTACGCCTCGATAGATACTATAATTTTTACTCAATTAATCAATCGTTAACGAAGCGTGAGTATTTTCTCGATAAATCCAATGAAGCACGGCGAATTTATTCGATAATGTTCTATTCAGTTCGCCAGACTGAAATTTTTTTATCCTTCGAAGTACAATTTTGCCTTGCTCAAACATTACAATGATGTGAATTTAGACGATATGTGTGTATACGATATCCATTACACAGGCAAGCTGACGAAGGTCGGTGGCACTATTTGCTCCTCTTCATTTCGCTTTCGCAGCGTGGGTTGAAAATGGATGTGAAGGGGGATGAAAGGGTAAGGGTACGAGCAGGGGTACATGGGAAACCAATTACATAGAGAGGCGGGCGGATGCGACTCACGTCAAGATCTCTTGTCGCGGTCGACGTTATCACCTGACGGCGTTATCATCTTACGCGCGTCAGTTGAATACTGCTACGCCCCCGATATACCAACGACTATTCGCGTATATACATTTCTCTCGCGTTTTTTTTTTATTCCACCATGCACGACAGCAAGACTGATACCGAGGCTTTGGAAAATTTCCCAACGCACACGCGAACGATACGTGCTGTACGTAATGCGGAGGAAAATTCGTAACCGACGTCGCAATTTCAATTACGCCGGCAATATCCACACACAGTTTTATCGCTACTCCACTTTTTCCCCATGAATATACAAGGTGTACCTTACGTTCTTCGAATAGCAAATCATTCGTGGAATTCTCAGTAAAACCATCCTCTTCTATTTTTTACGTACGGTTTTTGAGGTAGCCAGATTTTTCATCAGTCAATCAAAAACATTTCTATTTATTAGGCGACAAGTGTCTCATTGGTCAAGAAATCTTTATAGCCTAATAATAATTTGGTACATCTAGAAAAACATTTTTTCAGAACTTTACGACCTGTTCAATAACAAAGCCATGTGGTAATTCCGGAACACATTGTACACGCGTATACACCCCCTTTCTATCTCGTAGACGAATGTGTACCACGAGGAAAGTGTATTACGACGAAAGTTTTCGTACCGCGCCGTCCCAATTTCCGTGAAATATTCAATGAGAGAATTTTCCACGTGTCAATGAAATTCTCGTCTCCGCGGACGCGAAGTTGCGCCGTGAGAGGGAGTAAAAGGAGATTGGGCTTGCTAGTATCCCTACGCTCATCGATCATACCGATGGGAGTCGCTTTACGACTATCGAGACGCCTCGTGCAGGACGAATTGCCACCCGCTAGACGACTACACGACTATACGAATCTTCATTTCCTTCCTACGGAAGGCCGGAGCCGTGGGGCACTGGCACTCGGCGACTAACGCTCGAGCAATTTCGATATCGTAATTCCGCTTCTTCTCGCCCTTAGCTCTACCAATTTTACCCGTCTTCCATCTTCTTCTCTCAACCTCGACTCTATCTCTTTTCCTTATTCATTATCCAGTCAGCGGACGATGATTCGATTGATTTCGCGGTTTAACCGAGAGCAGTCGGTTATCGGTACATCGATAAGAGTCGATGATACTTATCGCGAAAATGGTATTAACCCAACTATACGCTTCATCGTGATCGCAATTTCGCGAACTGGTCTATCACGAGTGCCGTTATATCCCGTACAGAATTCCGAGAATCGCGTTACACAAGGAATTCGCGAATTCGTACGTTCCCGGGTGAGGGTGCGTGCTTTTATTCCCGTGATTATACTTCTGTTGTACATCGCAGAGTCGATAAAATGCCCAAAACGTTCGAGCCACGGATAACGAGGGGAACAAGTGCGTAGCGTGTAGAGAAATCGAGACAACGATAAGTTGCCAAGTTCGCATACCCGAAAAATTTGTAGCACGGTAATTGGGAATGAGAGTTGTCCCTATCGCATAACGTTCACAGCGGATTATTCTTTGAGTAGCGAAATGCGATAACCATCGTCGTTATTTTCTGATCTCTTCGCATTTTTTAATTCGCAATGCTCGTATTGCTCATATTCCCAGAACGGCAAACGGTTTTTTCGTCAGATTTCATAGAGCACTATCCCGAACCTCTTTCATGCGGTTCGACATCGCGCCGAAATTGTTGTTAATTAAATTACGTTTTAACCCCTTTGAGCACTTTCCGCATGACTCCGTTCAGTTTTTTTTTGTCGTATTATAACGAGTAGAAAAAAATGATAGCCATAAAACGACTACACACAGCGCGAATATCGCTTGAACGATCCTCTCGAAAGGTACTATGTTTCACACTAGCGTGAATTTGAACTTTTTCATTTTTATTATTTTCCAATCAGCGTAGATTGTTAAGAGCGAGAGCGGGAGTTACAGTAAATTTAGCTAAGCATTAGTTGTGTCGATATCGAGAGAACTGAAAAGAGTAGGATTTTCCGGAATTATCTCACAGCTTTGAGTTACCGAATACACTCTGTGAAATCCCGAGAAGAAAAATCGAATATAAAAGTAGTTCGCATGAATTTAAATCACTCAAAATGTACTCCGGCCGACAAAGCTATAAAAGTCGCTTCTGATTGACTAGCGAAAAATTTGAATAACTCGAAAACCGTATATCGTACGAGAAAACGAAACGAAACTATTTCGTTTGAAATTTAATGAGTTTTCTGCAGTATTGAAAACGTAGAGTAAGTCGGAGACAACCTATATACGCATGAGAAACTCTTCCGTGGTGCAATATAGATTATTTATCGAATGTAATAGACGAGAGAGAAAGAGGGTCCCCGGTCAACTCGAGCGCGCCAGTGCTAATTAAAAGAGAGGCTTTTGTTTGCCCTTCACTCAAAACCAGAGAACTCGCGCGGGGGAAAAATCTTTCCCCTTACGATGCCGATGAGAAAAGAGTAAGTAGACGTCTTGCAGGGAAAATTCCGAACCGAGTTTCCTCTCTTCCTCTTTTTCCATATTCGCGCTGCGGGAGCCTCGAGAATAAAGAAAAGAGAGACAGGAAGGGGGAGTGGAGGGAAAAAAGAGGAACTAGTAGTTCTTTCTTACCGTCGGGCGGCATCACGGAATCGCGTCAGAGCGACAAAGTCGCGCTCGGCATATCATTTTACGGATAATGGTGCTAAAGCGAGTAGGCTAGGTCGAGTTACCCCTTCTCTGCTCTCCCTCTCGCTCGCTCTCTCTATTTCAACCTCTGCGTCACTTAAGCTCTTCACATCCGACGCGAGCGAGAGAAAGAAAGAAAGAGAGGGGGAAGAGAGAGGGAGAGAGATAGAGTGTTATGTTAAAGTGCGAAAGGACTGACGAGGGACGAAAAAAACCGGACGTGAAAATACGGTTCGCGAAACGAGTGGGAGGATGAGGAAAACAATTTTTGTCGGGGAAAAAGAGTCTATGGCAAAAGGAGAAAAAGGAGAGAAAAATAGTCGATCTCTCGCTACACTGGTGGAATCGAGTCGAGTCCCTCCGAAGCACATCGAACGTCTATTCAATTTGCGCGACTCCGCGCGGTCTAAAGCCGATTACGCGACTGCCTATATTCACTTTCGGCATTTATCCGTTATCGCGGGGTGGAGAGCTCTTGTGCCATTACCCGCGACCCGCGAGCTACGAAAACCTCCGCACTGTATCAGCATAATTCGGAAAAATCGCCCGGCTACACGTCTACTTATACACCCAGCCGCTCCGTTCGATCTCCTCGTGTATTCAAGTCGCGCGAAACTAGTCGCGCGACATATTCACGGCACGGAGCACGTCCCGCCGATGAATTTCATTGTCATCCACCGCCGTCCGACGAATTAGCCTACGCCGATCCGATATTTCTACCGTGGCTCCCGCGCCAAACCAGGACGCGTATAGACTCGATTCCCCGAATATTGTATTCTTTGTCCCCGCGTAACAATTTTCATCTATTTTACTTCTAACGCGAATATTTACTCGTCAGGGTAATTCTGGAGTATGGGATTACGTGAATTTCTCTCGCGAAGAATGTACGAGCGCGTATACATAGGCGAAAATTAACATATTAGCGAAGAGGGGTTTCCTTTTGTGGTACGAACAAGGACGTCGCGAATTTTCCTCGCTTCTTTACCACTACCTCGGACGAATATTTACCATCGTCGGTCTTCTCTTTTCCCGCGATAAAAAGACAAAGTCAAGAGAAAAAAAATTAATGGAAAAAGCGCAGCCAAACCTCTGTTGTACTACGGTGTTCATTTTATTGTATTAATATTAGAGAAAACAAAATGACGAATATAAATAAATACTGGATAAAAAATCGTCTCTCTTCCATATTTGTTGCATTTATTTAGAAGATATATAAATTCGTATTTATTCGAGCTGATTCGTTTGTTATTGTAACACATTTAACGACATACTTCTCAAATAAAGTATATTCATATACTTTATTCTAAAACCTACGTTACGCGGCAAGAAACGCCGAGTTAAATCACAATTCGAGATTCGAAAATTGGTGACGTCTCGTACGTCGGAGGACGAAGAGCTCTTTTGTGCAATGACCTGGCCCATTCTACGTAGTTTCACAGGCGAAACTCACTCTCTCCCGCACTCGCATACGCGTTTTCATCGGGTTCGCGCTCTTTGTATGGCATCGCAACGTGAAATGGATGGTGGGCGAAAAAAAGTAGAGTAAAGAGAGAACTCCGGAAAAAGAGGGAAAGAGAGAAAGAGAGAAAAGTAGAGAGAGGAAGATAGAGAAACCGACTAAACGACCAAAACAAAAGTGCTCGTGTATGACATTATTTCAGAACTGGGCGTTTCCACCTACTTTTTCAGACCGTATCATCCATACGTTTTTCGTCCACTTAATACACGTCCCTCGCTTCCTCCCTTTTGCTACGAGACGAACGAAATTCGTACAACTTGCCGCTCTCTCGTTGAATAAACTCCTTGGAAGAATTATAGGAACAGTTGTCGACACGGAGTTTGTTTTAAAAAGCCTCGGCTCTCCAACGAAAAGGCGGAGGGAAATTTTCAAGTGGTCATTCGGAAGCGGACGGATCAAACTTCAAAAATACTACTTCGCTCGTCTCAATACGATCGTTCATCTCGGAGATACCGCGATTTGAATATGAGCCGTTTTTACAAGTGTTCCTCTAATTCTTTTTACGAATACACTACTCGAAAAATTTAGAAAAATACCAGTCGTTGCAAAGTTTGTTCTAAAAATATATAATTTTTCGAGTTTGAAGAGCTCGGGGATATACCAACGTGATCGATAGAAAAAGATTCAAAGTTGAGAATACTTTTTAACACGTTTTAATACGTTCTCGCAAAAATTTTGCAGTTCGGAAAATATTCACTTTTCACGAGTGCTCCTCTAACATTTTTTTTCACGAGAATATATATTCAGGGGGGTACTTATTTTTCATCCCCAATTCCCCCGACGCGTTTAATGACTCGAAACTTTTCGGGCAGACGCGCAACATTCCTAATCGCGGTTAAAACAAACCGAGAGCCCGACGCGTCGATCTTTTATTTTCTCCCCGTGCAATCGCTCGCACGAGAACCCTAGTTAATGTACACAGCTATGTGTTTCGGTTGCGGGAGTGAAAGCTCCTCGTTATTCCGGCAGCGGTGTACCGAAGCTTGTTTACGTAAAGAGTTGGCGCCGGTCTCTCGTCGGTGGGATCGATTTGTAACCGGTACGACCGAAACCCTCCTCCTTTACGGATCGCCGGAGACTGTTTATCAACGGACGTAACGCGGTTTCGCGAGTGCCATTACGCAATTCCAGACCGTGATTATCATTCGCGGCACGGCGCAAAGGGAGAAATTGAATGCCCGGCGATTAAAGGAAAACGAGCTTTCGCTGGATGAGCCGATTCTCTCTCGAGATCCCGAAGGTGAAAAGTGGAAGGTACTCGCTCCCTCCCTCTCACGTCCTCGGAATCGTATAACGCTCTTTGCATCCACGATGGATGCGGAACCTCTCCTTTATATATTTATTCCGCGCGACGGTGCTCCCTCCTCGCGAGTTCGAAGTTGCGCGAGAAAAACGAGAGAACCGAAAAGTTACAATAAGGAGAAACGATTTCTCGAGAAACGTACTCCCGACTTTGATATTCTTTCCCTAGTAGTTATCTAGCTTCTTTTCGCGCTTCCCGTTCCGCGCTTTGGCTCCCGTTTTTAGCCGGGCGTTTTTTCTAATTCCGTATTAACTTGGACGAAAGAACTCAGCTCGGGAATGGAATTTTCTTCCTCCAATTTGGTCGGTCATTGTCGCGCCACTCGAGCAATTTTCCCACGAAGACCGGAAAACCCGGTGTAACCATAAACGATAGTCCGAAATTGCACTACCCCGTATACTTTCGAGGCGTGACCACCTCGCTGAGTTTTCTCGTTGATCCCTCTCGTACGCTGGAAACTTTCGATCGGTGTTTCTCTCGTACTTTTTCCTCCTTCCCAGGGCGTTATTTATTCGTCCCCGATACAACGGGCCAATCGTATCGCGGCCGTTCCTCATGGCCTTGTCGTCGAGATTTCGCCATAAAATCCGAACAAGAAAAAGTAAAATCCACGGCTCTCGCGAAAATGAAGCAAAACAAACAAGAGTGGGGAACGATCGTCGAAACGTGGACGAAACCACGTCCGCTATTTATTCGCGCTGAATACATTCAATTATCGCGGTTTAGCTGTCCGGTCGACTCGAATGAAAATGCCGCAGATTTTATCAACGAATAGCTTCGTTTCTGTCATTCATGCTTCTTGCCTTCTCTCTCTCTCTCTCTCTCTCTCTCTCTCTCTCGCTCCGTCGTTACCTACCCGTTTCGCTCGTCGAGGACAAAGCGAAGCTCGTCGATAAAATTGTAATTCCATTGAAAGAAATCGAGGATAAAAGGAATCTCGAAATGTACGCACGCACATGTACTTTTATAATGGAGGCTCGATTGATTATTCCCGCGCGGGTTTTATCGGTATTCTCTCGCATCGAGAGACACCGAGACGAGATTCGCTTCAGCGACGCTCGTCCGCATCGCTCTTCGGAATTTTTACGAGCAATATTTGCGAAATTCCCGCGTTTATCTTCGAATTACAGCTGTCGCAAGCGAGAAGGAGCGAAATGGGCGCGCTCCGTCTATCTATAACCCGTCGAGTGCTCGACCGGATATACCGTCGCGAGCACTCGAGAGCGAATTGTATATTTATCAATTAGGAGGACTCCACGAGGATCATTAACTCCGAGGATCAAAGCTATGAATCTCTTTCTGTCGGGATGTTAGTCGAATTTTCTTCCTTCTTTTTCTCTCTTCAACTGGAACGGCACGAGTTATTTCGGACGCAAAACCGTTTGAGCAAGGGTTCGGGGGACCATTTGTTTGGTGAAACGTAAAAAATAGGGAGGGTCGTTGGCGAAATCGGTCTTTGGGATGGGAAAATGAGAAGAGGGAGAGGAGTGAAAAAAAAAACCTCCAACGACCAGCGCGAATGCCACGGGGATTCGTGATTTCCGTGGCAGAATCGGGAGTTTCTTTTTGCGTGAATACTTCAGCGTAAAATATGCACGGTCTTTGCCGAAAACGTGCGGATATAATTCTATTGTAGCTCCTCGCTCGCGGTCGACGGACAGCACCGTGCATGTTACCGCTCGGCGAGGTTCCGATCGAGTCGATACTACACGTTTCGCCAATTCCTGCAAAATTATTTACGTCCATCCTCGACTCGAGTTATTGAAAAACGATTCGCACACAGCAGTGTTTGGAATCCCGTGTGTTGAGAAGCCAACATAGCATATTAAAGTTTCTGTATATAAACTATTGTGACCTTAAACGTCCTCAAAACTGATAAGACGGTAATTTCCGTCGTACGTACTTCAAGGTAATTCCTAAATTCGAATCAAATTAATATGGTATTGTCGTTAAACCGCAACTTCTTCATGATGTATGCGACTAGGCGTTTGTAACCGTTACCGTAACTATATAGACAATAAATATATAGATATAGAGTGCTAGAGCTTTACAAAGACCGGAGGCACACCGGACGTATTTGATTAAACCACGCCGGTGGGAGAATGCTCACTGTCCGGCTGTGGAATTCGCGCGAAATCCCGGAACAAGAGGGTAGAGGATGCGCGCCCGAGCCCCGACGACATTGTCACTCGTAACACGTGCTAAAACCCTTTCCCCTCTCCTTTTACCCTTCCTCTATGCGACGAGCGGATCTCGCCGGCCCGTGTTCTAATTATGTCGTTGGAAAATTGATTTGCTAACGACAAATCCTTGTCACAGCCTCTCCCAAAACCCGATTTTTTTCACTGAGAAAACTCGGTAATGCAATTGCGGAGTGTAAATTGAGTTTTATACTTATGTATACAGAATTTTCAGGGAGGAGCGTTATTTCGGTGTCACCGACGCGAGAGCCCGGACGTCTCTTTTAGTCGTATGAGTCGATACGCTATTTTTGGCAAAAATAAAAAGAGACATGTTGTCGAAAATTTATATCGATCGCTCGTCGGTCGATGCGCAAAATTTTGACCCAACAAAGGCAGTGAAAACAATTCCGGGCATTTCCCAGGAACGCGTATATGTATATATTGATCTATCCGGTACACGTAGGGTGCGTCCAGGAAAATTGAAAAATCCGTTTACAGTAGTACGAACACCATATATTACATACAGAGTTATATATATATTCATTTTCCGATGGTGGAATACGAAGCTGTCACCGGATTCGCGTTCGTTATTCGAGTCGTACAGCAATAGCGAGTCTCGCAGAAAATTACCGTCCTAATATAGTTAACGTATTTTTCTCCGATTGGACAGCGAATTTTCACAAAGCTGCGGTCGTTAGAGAAGAATGACGAAAGAGAAGAGAAAAAGAATGTCATTATCGCGTAAGTATAATAGACGCGGGGGCGTTTATCGAACCCACCAACGAAAATTGCCGAGCGAGAGACCCGGGAGGGTAGCGCATCTCGCTTAATTATCCGTAAAATGAAGAAAATTAGCGGTCGTCGGGCCGACCGCATAAATAAACACCTCGACCGCGTGTGCGAACGTTGCCCGCTTCTATATCCACGGAATTGCGTTTTCCCTAATTATGGTAGTAACGGCGAACCCGCCCGCGTACCCGGAGAAAGCCTCGGCTGTGCCTCATTCAACCTACTCTCGTGTTATTCGGATCGGGGCAAATGAAACGACACGCGAGAATCCTCTCTCGTTTCGAGTTATACCCATTTCCATTTTTTCTCCCTCGGTGGTTCGGAATTTCCACGCGTGCAATTGTTATAAAGGAGACCGAATACATAATACACACTCGAGCTACATCCATAACAGTCAACGGGGAATTACGTAATACAACTCATGGATGTACGGGGTGTCTAGAAAACAACATCGTCCCCTTAAGCGACGGAAAAATGATTTATCCGAACGATACGTCTCATTTTATTTTTCCGTACGATAAGCAATTTCCAAGTTATTCGAATTCTTTCGGCGATTCAGAGACACGATTTTCAACCTTGTGTGCGTGGCTCGAAATCATTTCTGTATCGAATTTTATTGGTCGATCCCGGCAAAAGCGCGAGACTAAAAGCGTCTATGATTTTGGCCAAAGAAAAATTCGCGATACTCGAGAACCGTTTATCGTAAAAAAAAATAAAGGTAGACGTTTGTTGAAAATTTCAAGAAAAATTCACTAGACCCAGGGTGTGTAATAATTCTAAAACACCCCGTGTATATATGTAGGTCGATTAAGGTCACATCTACGACCGACCTTAAATCCAGCGGAATCATTAACCGAAATGGTCATTTGCTGCAACTCTCGACGTTGCTTTCCCGAGATGTAACGGAAAGAAAAAATGTGGCGCGCGGAAAAAAACGTTGCGTTTTATAAGCGTACCTCTCCTCGTTCTCCGGGGACTGATAAACTAGCGGCAAACGCAATCTTATATACGGTATTACAGCGAGTAGAATAAACGCCGGGGAGAGAAAAGTTCTCTCTTTCTCGCTCCGCCTTATTTAAGTTCTGTCGTGACGTTTCGATGATAAAACGATCTTGCTATTCACTCGGAGAAATTTTTCATCTGCGCCGGTGACAAAGTATCGTCCCATCATCGCTGCGTGTAATTCGACGCGATTAATATCTGCGCGGTGACGTTCTATCCGATACGTACAAGAATTTGAAAATATCGCGAAGATTGTTAATGGTCCCGACGTATACCTGGACGATGTTATTGTGGCGAATAAGACGTCCGACAAAGAGCCGAGCTAGCGTGACGCTCTCGGGTCTGCTGACGAAGAGACGATCGATTTCGTAAGCCGAGGCTGACCCGGCCACCAATTTTGCTCGCTCGTCGCTTCCTTCTAGATCTTGTCGCTCGTCACCCTTCTCTGTACCCTCCCGATGTGTACCGGGTGTCAAACTCGAATATCCCACCCTCGCCGAGTTAATTAACCCCCGCGTCTACACTCCGAGCTCGTATCGGGAATAAAATTCGAGAATACCAAATCCGGGTTAAAAATTTCGGGCGAATTTATCGAGACGATGAAACGTTGTATCGAGTGCACAATGAAGCCGGAAAATAGACCGTCTTAAAGCGGATTGGAGAGAATTTGTTTTACGATTGCGTAGTATAATTCTCTCCCATTCAACCTGTAAATGTACATAT
>NCVS01000748.1:269158-303214 GCA_003055095.1 Goniozus legneri
CGGGAGAATTTCGTTCTTGCATTATCGGCCCGGTGCGCGTTGCTTTCTGCATGCCTGATGTGTAAAGAATCATCCGGTTTCGTTAAGAACCCTTCTCTCGGTTCGGAACCGACGATGCTCAATGGCCTTTCGCGACTGTGGTATTAAAAAAGTTTCCTTTTTTTTTTGTTCAATCCGCCATCCCCATCCGGACGAAAAAGAAAAACAAACAATCCAACATGGGTATAGGAGGGAAAACGTCCATTGGAGAATTCTATTGAATTTCGATACCCCTATTATATGTTATTCGAGGAACTCGATTGTCTTCATGCGACGAACCTTCGCTGGAGATATCGCGACAGTTTGTACCATTCGGCGTGTTCGAATGAGAAAGGAAGCAAAAAAACGAACCTCTTTTTCACGAGAATTTTCATCGAACGAGGAACCCCCCTGTCCTTTGTTTCAGCCTTTTAGCCGACACCGGTGGCGTATCAGCTCGTACTATCGGCTCGTATGGTCAAGATGAGCCTGCGGAGGATCCTACCGTGGATGTGGTGCCTGCTCGTCAGCTGCGAGTGCTACAAGGTGAAGGACGGGGAGGAGGACGGCTCGAAATTGATTCGCATAAACGCGGACGTCATCCTCGGTGGGATTTTCCCTATGCACGAACAGGTTATTACAGTTTTAATATTCTATCAAATAACCCATCATTGTATAATTTTTCTCTTTTCGAGACTCGTGCTTTAGATTAAAGGGGAAATAATTTAAAGCGCCTTCGTCCGGGAAAATATTTAAAAAAATTCAGAACAAATTGATTGTGTCTATTTTTTTTTATGAATATTTTTATATCGTATACGCGAAATCTAGTAGAATATAAAAATATCGACCTGGTTTCTGCTCGATATTACTTCTTTGCCAACTTCTGAATGCAAAAATTGGGAAAAACATAACCGAAAGTTACCATACGAAAAACTCGATTGAAAATGAAATTTTTGTTTCAAATAACAAATCAGACATAAATTTTTTAAAAGTCGCGATCAATTTCACAAGGTATTTGTTACAGACATTTGAAAAATGATGACTTTTATGTGAAAGAATTGATACATAAGAAGCAAAATTATAACGACTAGTATTTCGGTAAATATATCATTCTTCATTGCACGTATCGACTAGTTTCGATAGAAAAATTTATCATCGTTTTATTTTACCTTTTTACTTGACAAATAACGGTCGTTAGTCATATATGGCGAAGTAATAATTTCGCAAATATACAAAGCACGTATTGCCATGACCAATATTGGCAAGGGATGTTGGTATTCGATATAGTAGGAGGAGCCGTCGTCTGTGTGCGAGCGTGGAACGCGGAGCCTCTTCTGTATCGTACCTATACTGTGAAATACCTTTCTTTATAGAACCTAGATCGAACGCATAATGTCAATGTGCAATAAATTACTTTCATTTAAATAATTCAATACACTTAAAATTTTTCAAATTGAACCATCTATCAACCAATCAACGAGAGTATGCTCACTGAAAATAAAAATTTGCTGAATCTACTTAATATTCTAACGTATGGAAATGAATATCAAATACTTCCAACAAATTTTCATTTTCAAAGTCAACAGAAATATTTCTTACAAAGTAATATGTTACTTTTCGCAGAGTAATTAGTTGAATTTCTTATAAAAATGTCGAAAGATTTAGAGCTCTTCGTTCCTGAAAAATAAAATAACACCTTAATTGATTAAAAAAGTGTATGGTACGTTTCGCAAAGTTGGTGCAATCGCGAGAAGACTCTAGAAGGAAACAGGCGCGCCGAAGGGGATATGATTCATTTCTCGCGAAAGAAAAAGAAAAAGAGAGATTGCACCCGCGGGCGATGTGTAGAGGCTACAAGATGGCCAAAAATTTTCGCTCGGACACACGGACGACCCAGATATAGCCGACCCGACGATGAGCCCCGCAACAGGGTTTCGAAAGAGTTTCCAATTTTTCCTCCCCGACATGCCGAAATTCTCCCCTTCGTCGAATTAACAGGAAATATGAAAATCCATATACGCGCGAAGTGTAAATGCTTGTTTTCGGGGATCATTAAAATCGAGCCGGGAACATGGAAATTTCGGGAGCTGTCGGACACGGGGCATCATCCAGCGGAATTTACGATCGTGTTTGGCCGGTTCGTGTATTTTTCGACACTAGCGCGTCCGAAACTCCGGAGTCGCTAAAGTGTACCGGAGCGAATCGATATCCACATAAATTCGGTCGGATTTTTCCCCGAGCTAGTAGCACCGAGGGAGAGATCGGCGATTGTTATTGTTTTTTTTTTTGGCGTTTCAGGTAGCCGGCTCGATCGGTCAATCGCCGTGCGGGGCGGTCAAGGAGGAGAAGGGAGTGCAGCGACTCGAGGCGATGTTGTACGCGATAGACGAGATAAACGCGGACAGCGAGCTGCTACCGAACACCACGCTCGGCGCTCTCATACTCGACTCGTGCAGCAGGGACACCTACGCCCTCGAGCAGAGCATGGAGTTCGTTAGGTCCTACATGAATCAGGTAGGGCGCAAAACTTTTCTCATTACGCAAACTCCAATGCGATTTTCCTCGCGAGCTTTCTTTTTTTTCTCTCTCTCTCTCTCTCTCTCTCTGTGAATTACCGTGTTTTAAATGCATCCCCTCCGTCCCTCGCGCGGCCCCACTCGTCGTTGCCTTTTACTTCCTCGCTCTTGAGTCCCAACCAGCGTGACTCGTTTGAATAAAGAAAGAAAAAAAAGGGAACGCATGACTCGAGACAGTAAAAAGTAAGCTCGCGAAGGCTCTCTGAAAGCTTTACGACTTTGCCCAGCCACTCGACCTTTTAAGATTCACACTCGAGGAAATCTTTTTACGCCCTTTGATGAATTTTTCGCGGTGCGCCGGCAAAACCGATGCGTATTATTTACTGCTTCGGCCTTTGGTACGAGCGTTCATTTGGAAAATGATGAATTTCGAAATGCGCGTGTCACACGCCGCCGTGCTTTTCGACGAGTTTTTCTAACTTTTGCCAAGGGAGTTTCAATTTCACGTTTCATCGACCTTTCCCGTTATCCCGCGAAATGTCGCTTGTACTTCGCGGGACTTTGCTTTGAATTTATCACGAATACGGAAAAGGGTTTCTCTCGCGGCGTCTAACCAAGACTGAGAACGTCGAGCTATTTTCCTTATTCATTTCGTTGCTCATCCGTCTTACTTACAGTACGTCCTACATGATGAACGATTTTACTTCGCTCTTGAAACTACTAACATCGGACGCTCATCGATATCATCCCGAATCGATTTTGATTTTTGAGATTTGGCTGAGCTGTCTGTATCTTGAGAGTAGTTTTAAAATCCGCCGATGGAAAAACGAAGGGAAAAACAAAACGGAAGGGGGGCAAATAGCATTGCAGAGCCCAGTCGGCAACAATGGGAAGGGACCAGTCAATCCCCAATTTCACGGGACAGAGAACATAAAGTGTTTTCTAGCTCGCGTCACACGGACTGCACGCGCGGGATCGAGTTTTCGCGCTCCAAGCGTGAACGATGGGAGCGAGCGTAGGGAAGGAAGTTAGGGAAGTTCTTTCATCGCGGCACGTACCCGCCGAATTACGTTGGATTTCATCATGTAAAGTCTACTCTCTTCTCCGAAAGCCATGCGGTTGCGGATAGAAAAATTACGCGGTAAGTTTTCACTCCAGGCTCGCGGAAAGAGAAACTTGGTTTGTTGGTTCAAGCTCGATACTTTTCACTCGTCGATTCGACAAACTCGCGAGTGTATGAAAATCGCTCGAGGATTAGAGAGAATTATTGTGTATCGATTTCATATTATGATAAGTAATATAACTTATTGAATTTTTTATAAACTCGGAACAAAGTAGACCGAGGATTAGAGGAACGGGTTTCTTATCGGAATAATAAAAATCAAACGTTTTTTTAAGATTTAAGACAACAGCCATTGTACGAAATCGGCTTAGAACCGCGATTGGGAAATTTGGTCACCCCGGTCGCGGTTGATTCGTGGTGTCGTTAATTAACGAGGAATACGGAATTACACTAATTGAGTATCTGCGGCAGTCGCGATTGTCGCTAGCGCGGGAACCTTTGACGTCGGTTGAATGCGATTCGCGAAAGGTCAGACCGAGCTCGAGCGAGATAAAGTTGCTCCGGCGATAAACGACGCAGCTGTTCTCGCAAGACAATAATACAAACCCTCCCTTGAGCCTGAGCATTAATTATCCGTCGGGATATCGAGCCAGTGAGTTTTCGCGCCAACTGACAAACAAACGAGAATTCAAACGGGGGATTAAGAGTAGTTTAAATTTTCAGAATTTATCCTCCCATTGCTACCTCACCCGCTCTCCCTTTCTCCCCCTCTCTTCTTCTCTCTGTCTCCTCCCTCATCTCACTACCACCTACTAAATAGTTATATAGACTAATGTGCGGTGATATTACCGTGGACCGTTTGACTTTGAATTCGCAGAAGCTCTACGCAGCTCCAAATTAATATTATCGGCAAACCGTTACACGCTGCAGGGGGCGAATCGATCGGCGGCCTCTTGAATTTCCAAAGATTGTAGGGGGAAAAAAATAAAATGAAAATCGTTATTAAAATTTCTGCAATATCCGCAGTGTGCGTTTTTCGCTCTCGAACGGAGACGGCATCCATCCCGATGGTCCAATATCTCTGCGAAAATTCGATTCGAATCCATGTACGGTCTAAAATCTGGATTTACTACTAGCTAGCGGAGAAAGAAACGAACTCGGTCGGATACGACGTTAGGAAACGGAAAGCTCGACGGACTACCCCCCGTCCCTCCACCTCCCCCCAACCCCCTCGCTCGCCGTTTCTCCAACTAGCGGCCGTGACGTTATTTATTCACGGGGTGACGAGATTTCTCGACGGACGTATAGGCATCGCGCCCGCGACAATAGACGGGATGACGTCGAATCGAAGCGAAATTACGAGCGCCCGTGAACGTACCGAATACGAAATTTCACTCTGTTTATTTTGCCGCATTTGTGGAATAAACTTACACAGTGTAGGTTGGATCGGCGCCAACTGTATACAGAGTGTCTCGCAATTACCGCGTGAGCTTATGATACTTGATATAGCTCGCAACATTCCAAACGAGAACGGCCCTTCTCATTTTTACATCCGATTTGCACTTTCCGAGATACTTGAATCTTGTCAACTAATTAGAGATGGTTATTAGTCGTACTGGTTTGCCTTTTCGTTTCGTTGCGTTAAATCTAATTTTAACCGGATCGCAAATTAGGACACACTCGCTCTCGCTTGTGCTACCAGTAGAATTTTGAATATGAAACATTTTGTTGGTCCATTCAAGTTTAGTACGCCCCAGGGCTAAAAGCGGAACCTGGTTGTCTAATGAAAAATCGTAATAAATTGAAAACCATACGTGGTACGGAAAAATGAAAAAATACGTTTTCAATCGCCCTGGGACGGCTAGCTTGTAACTTATTAGACGTATGTGTGTCGTGCATTTTTTATCGATTGTGTAGGAGAAACGAGCTGTTTTGGATTCATCGTACGTCGTCGCGATTGAATCGTGAGCGTCGCGTTGCGCGTGGACGGGCCGGTAATAAATCCATTGCCGTTTGTTTGCCGAACAAACCGGCGCGTCGCTCATACGCAGGAGAAAATAAGCTTGTTTTCGGGCCGATCGTTCGACCTGATAAATCCCCCTTCGCGAGCGCGCCTCACGGTGACTTACGAGAGGATCGACCGAGTTGCAGCGAATCTAACGCAAAATAACACCCGCGCGATTTACATGGAAAGCGTTTCTCGGAGGAACCGAAGGCTAAAAACGTCCTCTTCCGATTCACCTCCCTGTGTCGTGTACGTGATGGAGATCCATCCCGCGCGATTCACCTAAGAGCGAATAAGACCAGACGGGGCTGCGGGGATCGCTCGGGATATCTACCTCGCATTTATAATGATGATAGGTGCGGCTGAAACCTATATCCATGAATGCACTCGCTCCCTGTGCTAGCGTTCCTATAGGATCTCATTCGCGCTTTGAGGAAAATCATTGCCCATCCATTCGCGAGAATCAAAAATTAACTCCACTCGGCGCATTTTAAATCGCGATTAACACCCCAACGGGGGAAAAGAAATTCGTTCGGATTTTTCGAGGGTAACCTCCGCGAGAAATGAGCAGGGGCGAGTTTCGCGCAAGGAAATTGCTTTATAAATTCTTTCCTCGAACTTATTAAAAAACGATAGCCGGAGCACTCAGAGCTCAGCTAGGGGGGGAAAAAGGAGAGGTTGTATCGGCCGGGGGAAGAAAAGGAGAAGTAACGTTTTTACGCAACGCTTTAGAAACTTTATAGGCAATTTCTTTTACTCTCGAGACCGGACGACGTTACTGAAAAAAAATGTTGAATGCGTATACGTATGTGCTAGTTGCGATGCATTTTTCCCCCTCGCTTTTCCTGTACCGGTATAAAATCGGCGAAATTTATTTTCCGCGAAATGTAGGGAAAAATACACTCGTCAGCGTTCGCGGGCGGGGGAATTTTCAGCCCCTGAAAATTTCGCGGTGGAATAAAATGAGAAATAAGAAAAATAGGAGCTCCGCGCTCCCGTTCGCTTTGTCGAAACGCCACTGGACGGGCTGAATTTTTATGAAAATAGCCTCGGTTTACCCGGAAAAACAATCGATTGTCCCGCGGAATGTTATTTCGCGACAAGGGAGCGAGTGGACGGGGGAGGATAAAGCGAAATAACTTGGAACGACAATCGCGTGTGTACCTGGCAAGTTCAACACGAGCGCGAAGTGTATAGCCAAGTAGCGAATATATATCGCGAGAACATCGAGGAACGGAAATTCGTGAAATACGAGAGCGCGTGGGCGAGCGCGTGACCTCCTGCTGCAGCCTGAAGAGTGAAAGATTGGTGTTCGTTGTGGGAAAATAAATATAAATAACCACACGTCAGCGGTTAGAGTAACGTTATTTCGGCTCCGGGGCTTCTCCTTCCGTGATCTCTCGAGGGTTCCCAAGACGTTTTTTTCCGCTGTTATACACGGACACGAGACTCGTATACGTAACACACAGCGCGTTCGAGAAATCGTATACAAGAGCTCCCCGCGAAATGGCGAAAGAAATGAAAAACAGTCGCGATGATGAATCTCGCCCTGAGCGTCCTCTTCCAAGCACTCTATTGTATGAATACCACTGAAT
The DNA here is from genome assembly GCA_003055095.1 of Goniozus legneri. Taxonomy (NCBI): domain Eukaryota; kingdom Metazoa; phylum Arthropoda; class Insecta; order Hymenoptera; family Bethylidae; genus Goniozus; species Goniozus legneri. The sequence continues at coordinate 276,356 of NCVS01000748.1, forward strand.
TCTCGAAATGGAAATTAATTTTCGCAATGTGCACCATGTAAATTTGATATTAATTTTTGTAATGAAGATTCGTTTGTAAATATCGTCCAACTGACAGTGCCGCTAAATTGAGCACAAATGAAGATTTATTCGGCAAATATTAAATACCTCTAATTGAATAATAAAAGCAAAAAACAATCGAATTTTGGTAGTCGCACCGATGTATCATAATATTCACCTGAACCATGCGAGGGTATATCAAACAGAATATTGGTTGGCTCGGCCAAATATTATTTCAATACCGTCAATGAGATATCGTTCGGTAAAATGCGAAGAAATATGTTATTCGATACTGCAGTGGTTTCTTTAACGCAAACAATTATTTCATACCCATAAAACTCTCTTATCTGATTGACGGTACTCGGATAAATATTAGGCAGACTCGAGATAAATACGTTCTCAGCGTTCGCGTGGTATTTCGTATCGTAAATCAATACGACTCTCCATAAATCAATGCAATCATGAGAAAGAAAAAATATTTATTCGATTAAGACATCAAAAGAGAATTCTACCTGTCGGTATTCATGGAAAAACTAGCCGGGCAAGACCGAGCTCCGACGCAGTCTATCCAAGTTTTTTGTCGTGTATTAAAGTTACTCGATCACGTGGTGCCCATCGAGCTCGGTCGGGTTGCGGTGGGTCGCGGATCGGAGCTGCTGTACACTGTAAATATTTATCAGCGCTTGGAAGGGAGAAGGGGTGCAAGCCTCTTACCCGTGCCGAGTGGACTCGGTGTCTTACGAAGATAAAGTGAGTGCTATGTATGTGTGTATGTGTGTGTGCGCGCAAGTGTGTTTAGAACGACGGCAAAAGGAGCTCGGCCGATCGATGTAACACGCCAAGAGGTACGTCCTACACAGGAGGTTTACGAAAATTGAAAAGCCCGATTAATCCGGTATTCCATGAACGGATGGACTTTCTCATTTCAAAGGGTTAAATGTAATATTTTCAACTACATTTACTATTTGAATGCAGTGTGACTAAACACTAGAAATTTGGTTATCGTTTCACTTAGTTACCGTTGTGTAGTGGCATTCACACACAATTACAAGTGATTCAAAACACATACGGCTGTAATTGCATTGCATACAATCAGAATTTTCTAGAATTTTAGTCACGATATCGATTTATTCACATTACGAACTTTTCGCAGTAGCGAAATATTGTTGTAAAATCAGAAAAAATTTTATACTTGTATTCGCACGAGAAATACGTTCAGTTTTATTCATAAATGTAGTGTATTGCCGTTTACCAGGCCATATTCTTGTAAATATTTCTCTCGATGCGCTCTCTTCGTCGCATCCGTATACATCGAGATTCCCTGGCAGGATTCTCGGCCTAAAATTCATTCATTGCGGAGTCTCTGAATTTTCGATTTTCGCTCAGAGCGCGCGTATGGCGCTAGTTTAAACGCCGCCTTTCATGAATAATTTACGCGAAGAAACTTTCGCGAGGGACGCGGAGGAATGAAAAAAATGAAAATATCGGACTACGCTTCTTTCCGTTTTCACGTTCATTTACACACAGCGATATGAGAAATTACCGAGCTGGTGGGCTAATCGAGACTGAAATACTAGAGCGCGCTGAAACAAAGTACAGGGTTCTCGGGTATGCGAAAGTGAATCGTATTACGTCGAGTCCTCTCATCTGTGTGCGTACACGCGCTTTTTTTTTTATAAAGCGAGACGAAGTGCTCGTAAAACACCGGAAATTAGGGACAGTCTCGTCGTCGCGAGCTCGTCGGCTAATCAAAAGTTTTCTTTCCTCTTTTATACCTACTCTGTACAATATCTTCCAATAAGACCCAGCTCATACCTGGAGGGATAAATTTCGCTCGAGTGACTTTAACCACACACAGACCGAGATAAAATTTTTTGGTGCGCTAAGAGAGAAAAGTTATCGGACCAATATGGCATTTTTGTTACGAGAGGAGAAAATTTATTAAATTTTAATGGCAGAGATGCAATTACATTAAGCTCTATTATTATTTTCAATGATTTATTAATTTCAATTTTCATGTACAATTCATTGACGCGTTTAATTCATCAAAATAAATATGAAAATCGAATAATTCAATCAATTGGCAATGATATTCTAACGAGCGGATTAGCGTCACGGTTCAATCGTATTATTATCGAAACTATTTTTTTCATTCGATCGTTTATTTTCCTCGATATGCCATAAATATCTCTCCCCTCTGTCACCCTATTTGGAATATCGTAATTTTATACGAAAAACTTATCGAACGAGTATATCTCGGCGGAAATTTCTCGCGTTATTACGCGGGAAATTCTCGCCGCCTTATACTTCACGGGATCGCGGACGTGAAATCTGTCTCGGTGGATGGGGGTGTTGGCAGTTTCAGCGCGCGAATTACGGAAAAGTTATTAAATTCCGAACGATTGCCGACAGTTTCTGGGAGTCTGAGGGGTTGGATGGATACGACCCAACGGGGGCGCGTCTTCGATTTTATTCGATAATCGTTCGCGATTACTGCGATCGGTCTTCCCTCTTCCCCAGTTTCGCGCCTTTCTTCTATAATCCGAGACGAACCTCTGTCGGCTCGAATCCAGTCGACTTTCATTGCACGAGAATTACTACGTTTATCCTCCCTGTTGAATTAAATTCCCAATCGCGAATATAATAACAATTTTTAATCCCGCCCCATTCACGAGAAAATTCCATAATCATATCGCGAAAATTCTTTATCATCGCACCATCCGAATCCCCCTTTGTGATTTCCAACAATAGGCAAACTTGACAGCGCATTTTGCGCCGTTATTCGCCAAGTTATTCAGTTTTTCGTCGAATTAAAAATTCGTAGGGGGAAAAAATTAGCGGGCTTGGACTTGAGCCTAGTCGTGAACAGGAGCAGAGACGATATTTCGGCCTCTCTTTCAATTTCACGCATACCCGCTCGCGCTCTGGCACCCGACTATACATTTTCGGGGGATAAACGCGAGCTCGAATGTGGGTGGAGAGGTTAGAGGGGGGAGTCCCTGGAGGGCGAGGGGGAAGGAGCGAGACGGGAACATCAAGCGAATACGTAACTTGCCGTCTGTATACGGGTTAAAAGCTTCCGGAAGGGGGTTTCGCGTAGCGTCGGAAGGCCAATTCCTGCATCGCGTCGTCGTCTCGGTCGTGTGCGCGTTACGCGAAAATACGTCAGCGAGAGGTTCTCTCGTTACGCAAGCAGAGACTTAGAGAGAGAGCCAACTGGGTTTTTGCCCTCTTCTCGTATCCGCCCACTTCCTACTCTCCTACGGCAGCGATAAGAAATTCAGGCTGTCGGCATTCGATTACCCTCGGCCGGAAAGAGACACGTCGCGAATATCGCTCGCGCGACATTGTCAAAATTCCACGCTAATCTTATTTTATTACGTTCCCTCTTCCGGTGACGTCCTATACATCGATAATAAAATACCGCCAAAATAATATTCCGTGATATTTCGTCGAATTATCGAAACGTTATTACAGCGGTATCGAAATAAACATTTAGTTGGTACGGCGGGATACTTTTCTCACCTGCACCTCTTTAAGAGAATGAAATTCGCTCAGCCGGAAGGAAGATGTAATAGTTTGAGCGCGGAGAATGGATCGTGACAACGTCCGCGCGAATTTCGGGATCAAACGATGAGAGACGACTGACTGGGACGACTAGTCGTTTTTCCCGTATCTCTTTCTCTATGTCTGTCTATCTATATCCCTCTCTTTCTGTCGATCGAAAGATCGATGACAGCCAATGGACTCTAAACCCATTTCTCCACCCCTGATCAAATTTTCATCCATCGTGCGGGGCGTTGCGGATCGATCTCTGGCCGCTCCGCGTATACTTTTCGAGGGGCACGTCACGAGCTACTTGTATTTTTGTTTCCGCGTTTAACGCCGTTGAATATCCCACCGAAAATTTACGTATCTTCTCTCGTCATTAGCAACTTACGCCGTTTAACTTTTGTTAAGGAGGTTGGGGGCAAAAAATGTAATGTGAAATGTAAAATGCACACGGTCGAGTTGAGACGAGAGCGAGAGAGCGGGCAAAAATTTTCAAGGGATAAAAACGCGAGGAAATTAACTCTCGCGATTTAACGTATCAAAACGACGAGAGGTCGTCGAGGTAGGAATTTTCCCCTATCCCCTTGAATATCGTCGTAGGAGAGCGTGCGCGGATTAACTCGACCGCTTCCGTACGGGCCCGGTCTCGCGTAATCTCCCTTACGTGGACGAGATACGCTCTCGTAATTCGCGCGCGCTAACGGCTCCTATCCATCGCTCGCGACATCTCGCTCTTAAAATCCACCTGCGGGACTTGCTTCGTACAGGTGCGCACGGGCTTCTCCCTAATTCGATGCTTTTCACCACACACTCGTCATGATTAATTCCAAAATTTCAATTCGGTATTCCGAAGTTTGTCTTTGAGACTCGTAATTTCGTTGGAATATACACAGTTGGGAATTTTCGGTTAATCTTAACGTAAACATGCCATTCGAAATGGTCCGCTAAAATTTGGTAATCAATTTAATTAATATGTATACGTTGTATCGAATTTCTGTACGATTTTCTTATTTGGTATTCAAATTAAACGCATATTGACTTGATTTGAAAAGTTATTAAACTATCGCGTTGCTTGAATTATTTTGTTTGAGTTTGACACAGAAAATATTTTATAATAGATTCGACTCGGTAAAGAATAGAAACATAACCAACTTGAGTTAAAAACCACAACATTTTCAACTGTGTAAGTTTCTGTTTTTCGCTACGCTGCATTCATCGCGTAAAGCTGGGACCAGGGAGATACGATCAGGTAATAAACAAACAGGAAAGTAACTATCATATGATAAACTCAACTAGTTATGGGACGTACCGGAACGTATCAAATATTTCGATATTCTTACACAAGATGTCCCAGAACCATAGCATTGACTTTTACTACTGAAAAGTTCATAAAATTCTGAAAAGAAAACTTTCGCATACTGCTTTCAGTTATAATTATTTTTTTTTTTCGACTAATGAGAAGTATTTTCATTCGAAATTTCTCGAGATATCTGCTGTTGGAACAACGTACAATCATTCTGGGACACCCTGTGTACGAGAAATAGGCAAGAGTTTATAAAGTAAGAAAAGCGGTAAAACGACTCGAGTGTTGTCCCAAAGTTCGAAGTCGCTAGAGTATCTCGCTCGAGATCGATTCTGCGACGAAAGAGAGTTGGCCGGAAAAACTCACGTCGAAACGGCTAACGCGGACAAACGGGCCGTAACGGAATTTCGGAAATGAGGTAAAATAGAAAAACGAGGTATCGCGTTTCACGGACGAGTTCAGACGACGAGCGGGTAGGGTAGGCGTCGCGCGACAACGTATAAATTATGTAAACGAAATGAGCCTGGTAGCAAACGACGCGCGTCACCCAAACGAACATCCGTGGCTCTCACCCTCGTCCTACTCGCTCTTTCCGCGGATTTTTTCCGCTATTTATTTCCCTGGAATCTCGCGTGAGAGGGAACGAACGATTCGCGGCGAGATTTAGTGCTGTCGATGCCAGATAAAAGAATTTTTTAACAAAGTTTCGCGCCGCTCAAAGCACCACGACCACTCTGGATTATCGCGGCGCGCATAAATTACCGTATTTTGCACCCTCGAGGAGTGTCTCGCAGTCGCAATTAAGTTCAAACTTGGCCTCGAGACTCGTCTCGCGGAGCGACAACCGCCCAGGACCATTTCCACCCGGATGATAATTCAGACCTAGACCGTGATTCGATAGCACGCGACGTTATCGTCGACACCGATAGGGTCTACACGCGAGTGTACGTAATACGCAAACGAGCACGTGCAATTTAACCGATGATTTACGCCTTCCTGGATAACGTTGCGTGTTTGTGGAGTTTCTACAAACCTCGATTATCGACTCGGCGTGTTTCATCGGCGGGAAAATTTCTCCTTTCGTCGCTCGCTCGTCCGAATATCAATCCGAGTTTCGTTGATGAGTCGCTCGCTCTCGATATTTATTTATATACTCTCGTCGTCTTCCGCCACTCATATTGTCGGACTGATAATATCACTCGAATCTCGACCTCTCGTTACGAACAAACGTCGAAGTAACTCCCACGCGTAAACTCTACTTAACAGTTTCGATCCTCTCCCCCTCTACCTACATTTTTATGGTTATAAGTTGACCGTATAAAAATCCGACCATAGCTGGACATAAAATGTCTGGCCCTCGTTTCCGATGTTATTGCGGCAATAAAGCTCGACTCCGAGGTTAGGGAACGGAAATAATGATCGATAGGGCGTTGTGTTTCGCGGGTCGGGTAGTCTATCCACACTGATGTCGATTTTATTTTATTTCATTATATTATTGAAAATTATAGCCGCGATTTCTTCATTATCAAAAATTCGAGCTGTGAAATGACATCGACGACGACCATGAGCATTTAGTAAATTTTCTTGATACCAATGTAGCGAATTACAGTTTCGGAATCGAATTTTATGACGTCTCTTTTATCTCATCGTTAAACATTGAGTATTCTACTCGATTTTCTAAGCAAAAAAAAGATCTTTCGCACAAAACGCAGAAAATTATGCAACTTGGTTAACTTATTTCGTTTATCGGACAGGGAACGGCAAAAAAAATTGAAAAGTTGGTATTCGCTCGTCTCTTACGCTCGTTCGAAGCTTTACGTGACCCGAAAACTCATCGAACTCGAGGGAGCGGCGTATCTCGCGCACGCTATTTCTCATTCGAGACGCGAAGGGCATCGATAATTAATTTACCGTTTGCTCTTTGACTCTCGACTTCCGGGCATCGACGTTGCTCTCCTTTTACGTCAACGCGAGCGCTGGTAATCGTTCGCAAACAGCTCTTTCTAATACGACTGGACAATCAAATCCTCGGGAGGCCCTCTCGCGACACAATACTTTTCATTCCATCCGACTAATCAATCTCGTTGAGACTTGGTTTTTATCCGTTGGAAAAAAAGAAGGAGGAGAATAAAAGAGAGCCAACGGGAAGATAGGAAAACTAAAGAATTTCTCTCTCTCCTTCTTCCAGAGTCGAGTTTTATTACGAGTGGAAAACTATCGAAGGAGAAAACAGAGCGAGAGGGAAAGGGAGAGAGATAGAGAATTCTCTAAGCGCGAGGGAAAAAGTAATTGGAATCATCGGTGGGGTCGGGTGGTTACGAACTGCCCACGCGAGTTATCTAATTGGCTTTCTCCTGGCGCGGACGACGTCTTCGCGGGCAATTAGAGCGACTCGACGACTCGGAGATTATGCACTCGCGCCGTTAATCCACGAGCAGCCTGGCCAGAGTAAACAATCGTGGTGGGGTTTAATGGATTTCATTATAGCCGCGCCAAGTGCCTCCTAAAAATTCCAATGTACGCGTCGAGTCGTCCCGAGTCTAACCGCCAATGGCTACCGTTTAACGATCGCTTTTATACGGAGAACTCTCGTCGCTAATGAAGGTGCTCGATTCGCGCTCTGTTTATATACAGAGAAAGATTCCCACGTCGAACCCTATAAACGACGATCGTAATACGACGATCCCGTGAAATATCGCGGGAGTCGAGCCCGAGCCGGTGTGTGCTTGCTTCGTCGTTGACATTGCAAATATTGACTGTCGTGTATGCGCACACACTCGGCGCATCTTCTCGAAAACATTCGCGCTCCGCTCGCGAATATACCGCAGTCGAGCTCTCATACTTTCGGTACGACCGGAAATAGCGCGACGGTGGCATTTTGTGCAAGACAAACCGTCCTGCGCGAGGAAAGCCCCTCTCGTGCTTTAACACGTAAACACGCTAAATCGCGTTTATCTTTTCCGAACACTTGCTTCGCCGGGAAAAAATGCTTTTATCGCGCTTATATGTGAGCGTGTTAATATTTTCGAATGAGGATGTTCCTAGCCCCCACTACCGTCTTCCGGGCCATTAATTTTCGAATAAATCACCGAATCACCTCTACGCTCATCCATGCCGCTCATATTTATTCGAGTGTGTACAGTGTGTCTAAAAATTACCGTAAAACTCCCAAATAGCTCACGCATTTCTGAATTAAAAAGTCAGTTTCCATTTTTATGTTCGATTCATAGTTCCCGAGTTGTTCTCATTTTTGTCGATCATTCGGAAACATTCTTTGTGTCATTGTACTATATTTGAACTTTTATTTGCAAATGGTCAAATATGTATTTATCCATCATTCGTAATTACTTAAAAATCTTTCCTAATAAAATTCGCCACGCCCATGCCATTCCGGGACCGTAACAGTCTATTCATCTCAGAAATTCACGAATTATCCCTTAATTCGATGTCACGCTCTGATTCTGGAACACTCCGTATAGTAAGAAAAGAGTGGAGGAGAATCAGGGATAAGATCTCTCTCGAGGAGTCGTAAATCTCGCTTAAAGCGCCTCCACGCGCACGATGCCTCGCGGTGTAGTCGAAGATACACGTGTAGCCGAAATCGTTTGAATATCGTAAATTGTTCCACCCTCGACGCTCGACCTATGGCTCTTCGCATTGCCATTCACGGCCAACGAATGAGCATCGAGAGAAATAAAAAAGAGAGAGAGAGAGAATAGAGAGGCTAGAGGTGGGAGGGTAAAGTTGTCGTTGAACGAAGAAAGATGAGGTACGGAAGTTTGGCCTGTGTGTGTGTGTGTATGCGTATCGATTACGTAAGAGGGCAAAGAGGAAGCGATGAGGATACGAGTGAGATATAGATAGAGAGAGAAAAGAAAAATGAGAGATCGCGTCGGATTTATACGGACGGATCCCGTATTGATCAAAGCTTCAAAAGCACAGGTACGTAAAGAGAGGTCCTTTATGGGATCTCACCGGCGCAACTTTCTCGCGTGCGAGGAATAAATCCGACAACTGGACTCGCTCTTCTCCCTCTCTTTCTCTCTTTCTTTCTCTCTCTCTCTCTCTCTCTCTCTCTCTCTCTCTCTCTTTCTCCCCGCTCCTTCATGCATTATTCATCCGGTTATGGGCGCTTATTCCCGATCGACGTATACGACTCTTCCCTTTTTATTTTTTATTTTCATCGCTCGAATTTCTCAGTCTCGGAATTCCCCTGTTTCCGATGTTTTCTCTTCCCCGGCTTTTTCTTCTTCCACTTTTCATCAATGAAGTGGGTACGAGGAGTTAGGAATTTTCCTTGAATTTAATAGACGGGGGAGGGCTCTAAACAAATTACGAGTCAGTTCTTAGGTAACGACACACACAGGAACATTTCCGCGAGTTTCGATGCGCATTGTCGTGCTTAGACCCTTATGCATAATACATTTTGCTGTTACATCTCTCTCCCACCTTATCCTCTCACTCTCTCTCTCTCTCTCTCTCTCTCTCTCTCTCTTGCGTCTGTGTTTTCCGAGTAACACGATTCCCGAGGATAACCAAGGAGAAAGGTGACAGTCGCGTGCGCTCAGGTTAGCCGACGCAATAACATTTTGCCCGAGATAATATAACTCGATGGCATGGTAGACGCGGAACCGGCTGAGTTGGCCTCTCAACCGACGTTATGGAAAAGTTCCTGCTGAATTGGGCCTGTATGTTTTGTCTCAATGGGTTCAGGTGCATTAAAATTTTCCATTAAAACTCAATTTTCGCGAATCGCGCTTATCTCCAGCCCAAAAATTAAAGCGAAACAAATTTTCGATAAGAGACATATTTTTGCAGGACATGTCGGAGTACAAGTGCGAGGACGACAAGCCACCGATCTACATGCCCCATAAGCCCGTCACGGGGGTCATAGGAGCCTCCTTCAGCGTTGTCTCCATCATGGTTGCGAACATTCTTCGCTTATTCAAGGTATGTTGGAATAATTTATAATTCTGTTGGGAATGCTGGTAATTATCCTCTGTGAAACCCTCCTCAGAAACGATAATTAAGATAATTGTTTCTCGCGGAGGCAAATTACTGGGCGATTAGGAGGGTTCAAGAAGAATATCCTTGAAAAATATATCAGAGCCTTCAAAATTAATAACAATCTCCATTCTTCGAAAGGCTTCTGCGATTAATATTTGATCAAAGAAGAAACAAGAAAGGCTTCATTGGATGCCATTACAAAATCGATCAACGAAACAACTACCATTGTACCTTACAATCTGTTACTTAACCCTTTGACTGATTTACCAACCATAAATTATTTCATAAAATTATTCAAGAAATGACTACTTCTCGCGATTGATTCGTGTCTTTCAACGAAGTACGTCTTATTTTTCGACTATACAGTTGATGAAGAATTCGAATCGGCTGAATATCCGAATGCGCGCGTCAGACGTGACAAGAGCGCGTCGAGTGCCACGAGTGACGTACTCGTGCGGCCGTATGGGGAAGTGCCGCGACGAAAACGAACGTTATCGATTCGTTGGAGGGGGTGTTAGAATTCGGACGACGAAGAGGAGGAGGTGCCGTAGAGGGGGCTGGATTCACGAATGCACTCGAATATCCGCGCCCGGAACTCGGTCACACATTGAATATCCATTGCGTCGCTCGACAGCGTGGAAATTAAACCGGACCGGCGGCAAGGGCTTCGCGAATCCGTCAGAGGGAAACGTCGATTGCGCCATAGATAACCGCAATTGAGAGCTTTCAAGACCGCTGTCTTTCGTCTTAATCCTTTGAAAATATTTTCACGTCGCTATACGAGATGTCCCGCAATTCCTTCAACAAATAGAAAGATCGTGAAATACCCCGCAAGAGCGATCTTTATCGTCGTTTTTCCACGATGCACAGTTTCGCAGTTATTCTGCTTTTTCGTTAGCCAATCGTTCAGTCCTGGAAGCGTAGCTCGCTCGAATCTACCAAAAGAAGGATTTATATTCTATGAAGTTGTGTTTAAAGCTTATAAGTATCGGTATACATATATTTCCTTTATACTATTTTAAATAATAGCATTTTTATACAAAAAATATACGATTTGATATTATTCAGATTACGAGTATGACAATTTTTCACAAAAATCTCAATTTGATAGTTTATTGAAGTGCACATAGCGATCATTTTTATTATCTCCCATAGCTACGTTGAAATACAAAAATAACTCCGGAACAGTAAATCGAACGCGAGAATGAAAGAGGTCTTCTTTATTCAGAATTTCGCCAACTATCTACTGTTCAAATGACGTGCGGTCATTCTGGGAGCCCCTGTGGTCGTGCACGGCTCGACAATAATTTTTTACCCTGCGCGCAAAAGGTTATATATCACTCCCGATAAATGTTACCCGGCGTGGAGGGGTAAAAGAATTTTTATCATTCCGCGCGTCGCGTCCCCATTGGACGCGACGGAACAAACGACGAGATCACGCACGCCGGCTGATTCATCTTTCACGCTCGAGACTCCGATGCATCGCGCGCGCACTGCACGTTATTCCGTTCCCTCGCGAGACTCTAAGAAGCGTTATTTCTTATTCCGCGTAATCTCGAGTCCTGACGCAGCTGCGTCTAATCGGAATTCGTGATCGCGAGTCTAGGAAAAAATTCGAGGGGTATAGAGACAAGAAAATATATAAAGCGATCGTAGACGTCATGCACGGTACGAGCGCTATCGATATTCTACTTTGTTCCACTTTGAGCGTCACGTAGGTACTGCGTAAATTACAAGACCGAGCCCGGCTTCCGTTATTCCTATCGCGAGCGATAGCTTCGGAGGCTCGAACTGTCACGGTGGATTCACGATAGATTGCTTCGTTAACGCGATTCGCGAAAGAGAGGAAGAGAGGAAGAGAGAGAGAGAGAAAGAAAGAGTTTCGATATAAATCACGTCCAATCGCTAAGAAGGAGGAAATTTTTAATATCGCCGAACGAATTGCTTCTCTAAACGAAATTTATCGCTCCGCGCTATGTTTTTCATAAATCGATCACTGTGCGCTTTCTAGACGTGCATATTATATATATCCAGCATGATTAATGTCAACTTGACTCGTTCGAGTGGAGTCTTTCCATAATTTCGCGAGTTCGGGGGGTTCTTTCGGAGCAAGTTGGTAACTCGGCCGCTACAATCGGGCGACGATTAATTGGACTCGCGCGCGAGTTTTGGTTTTCAGGCGTCTCGAGCGAGCTCTCGCAAGGTGTTACCGAGATTTGTGTAACTCTTGTTCGAAACAACGAGACCGCCCCGCTCTCGCCCGTCATCCGTCTTTTGCTTTTGAAACTAACCCGCGTACCCCTATCTTCCGAGACCGGCAACGAAGAATTCACGCGAAACTTGACGCTACTCGTATGCGAATGCACGTGAAACCACACCGCAACTATGGCTCGGAACAACTCGGATTAATACGAAACGAGAGTTTCTATCGCTAATTAGAATCCTCAAACTAGCGACAAAAAAGGTTCAAAAAATAGTGAAATATGTATTTTTAGCTTCTACGGAACATCGAATAGCTCCCCTTTAAAAATTCGATCTAACAGCCCTTAGAGAATCCACTTTCATCCACTTGTCATTGTTGTCATTTCTCCGTTGATACCCAAAAAGTTTCAATTCTTGAAAACCAAAATAGGATCAAAAATATAAAATCAGACCCTCCATCGGAATCACCAATAACACTTATACTATTGATATGAACATAAAAACTCGATAAAGCTCCCACTTTATAAGATATTAACATCCCAAGATACACCTAATTCACGTCAGATTATTTCAACGACGCTCACTTGGCTGTCAAATTATTCCATCCCTATTGCTGAAATCAATGGAGAATACGCATCGTCCCTCATCTGTGTATTGACAAAAAATCACGAAGGAATAAACGTTGAGTTTGACGGAGAAGATAAATTCCGGCGAGATTGTTTTCTTTCCGTTTATACATATAGATATATATATATATATATATAGAAGTAGGGTGAGGAACGCGCGGGAAAGACAACAATCGACAACTTGTCACTTTTAAAGGAGGCGCTAAGGGGCCGAAAAGTCCCGGCGGTTATCGGCAAACGTGCGCGCATCAAGGAGCCGTCCTGTACGAGGGGGTAGAACGCGGTCTCGTCCCGGCGGGGCTCGTTACTCCCGGGAGCTCGCACTCGCTATGAAAATTCGTTGGGGAACGGCTCGAGTCGCACGAGAGAAAGAGAAACCGAGAAATAACCGTACGATGACGAACGAGTCGAGCGCACGGCTTGTTTTCCATTGTTTCCCCGGCATTCGCTAATAGAAGCCAGAGTACTTCGTTCTTTCTTCGTTTTTACGAGAGTTCAAAAAAATCTACTACAACATTCAATCGGATGGAAATTGTTTTCTCGTTTGATTTTTGTCCCCGTACAATTTTTAAGTGAATGGATATGAATAAAATTTATGTACACTCATAAAAATTAAATCTTAGTTTACTATTCGTATTAGTTTAGAGAAAAACAATAAATAAAAATAAAAATTGATTATTCCAAAATAGTTACAATCATCAAAATAGTAACAAATATTGTTACCTTTTGTACTATTTTGTATGATAAATATAATCGTTTAATTTAATTTGATTTCACTACAAAATTAGCAGATGTAACTATATTCCAGCTTATTATTCGACATAGTTGAATTCTGCCTTCAAATTTCTCTCGGTGTAATGCAAACTTAACCAAATTATCGTTTGCTTTTATTTTCCGACTGAGTTTTCCCGTTCGAGATTTGTGTCTGGAAAATCCAGTGCTTTACTTAACGTTTCGATTTTTTTCTACGGGGCATGAAACAATTTTCAATAGAATCTGGCAGAGATGAGCTCGCGGGGTCCGTGACAGTTGCGTGACATTCGTATTTTACTACGCTTTCGTTGTCAGAGATGAGCTTTCAACGGTTTCATTCTCGCCGGGAGAAACATAACGAACATTAGGTAGTTCGCCCCCTATCCCCTTTCCCTCTACCACCGGTAGTTGATTCGCTTTAACGAATTTTAATTGACGCGCCGTGAGGAGTGGAATCGCGTAACCGTTGAAATCGAATTCCTCATAGTTTCGTTCCAAGTTCGGAACAATGAAACTCGTGTTATTACTCGATTTCGTCAGTTTTCCAGAGGTGGGGTTCCGTTACTTTACGTTTTTCGCTCTTACATTTCGCGAATCTTTGCGTGCTCACTTCGTCATACCCAAGAACAGTTTCAATGAATATATCAAAGCAGTAAATTAAACAAAACCCTTACAACGTCTCGAGGTTGAACGCAAATTTAATTAAAATAATTCACTCTGCGTGTACTTGAATTTTTTTCGAGCACGACAAAGAAATCTTTATCAAGGGAACAGTCGACTCGCGAGCGAATTTTCAACTGCGTGCGATAAGCAAATTCGCTGGGAAATTAGAAAATGACGGAAAATTACGGGTACTCTCGTTGGGACGGGAGCGAATCTCGCGACGGTATAGCAGACAGGGAAAATGCCGATGATTGGCCCGACACTCGTCCGACCTGAAAAAATCGCGCGACTGTGCGCAAATCCGTTTCGTATAAACTCGGACTCCGGGGCTCCGGCGTGACGTTTACGACGTCGGATGAGTACGCGTTGCGTTTTTCCATCCGCTCGTATACGTCAGCCGCACACACGAGCCATACATGCCCGAGCAGTGTGTACGTTTACACAACGGCCGAGTTCGAGCCAACAAGAAGCATAATGGATTTTTCAGCTACCGTATATATCCGCGCGGCATGGCCGAACCGAACGGGAAATGTATAAGAGAGGCTGAGTTGCCAGTTACCCCGGCCCGTGTGTGTGTATCTTTTTTCGCTTTTTATCTGTTTTGTTTTTCAAGTTCAGCGAACGTATAAGGGAGCGAATAAACGTGTATTCTCGCGACGAGGGTGGGGTCACTTTAACGAGCAGGTTACAACGACGTTAGAGGAAATTTTTGCGGTTTATTTCGCGAATATATCCCTAATTACCGCACCGAATACGCGAAATTCCGGGCTGAGTATACGGCGCGTGGTTTTGGCAGTGAAGGCAAAACCGAGGGAAGACGAGCAAAAACGCGTTCATTGTTTGGCTACCGAACTACCAGTGAAGGTCCACTCACCGGGAAATTCGATGAAAAATCATTTCACGGTCGTACGACGTGAAAGGGGAGATCCAAGTTGCTCCTCGTTAATTAGAAAGTCGAAATCAACGGAGGCTCCCGGCGAACCTTATTACCAGCCGGCAATAATTGGTTCGTTCATTGATGAACTTCTGCCCGACGACTTGGGCTCGCGAACCTCTCTCTCTCTCTCTCGCTATCTCTACCTCCCTCTACCTCTCTCTTTCTAGCCTGCAGTCCGAGAGAAACGGTTCTTGCATTATATGAGTTTGCACGAGGAACTTTCAGCCTGGAGCGAGAAAGATGTCGTCACATTAAGTGCGAAATTGACCTCGGCTCCGAGCTTATTTTCCCCCTCCCCATTCTACTACCACTCCGCTCCTTCTGTTATTTTTCCTTTTCCTTTCCTTCCCCGTCCACTTCTTTTTTTTTCACTAACACCAACTTTTTATTTTAAGCTCGCTCAAGCTCGCTAATTACGACCCGCAGAACCCTCTTCCGCGCTCGTACCTTTTTCGCAGTTCCGAGTTTTACGTGTTGTGCATCGTTGTTTCGTGACGCTTGCATTTGCGTTTTCGAAATTCAGTCTCTCTTTTCCTCTCTCTCTCTCTTTCTCTCTTCCGCAATTTAAATGTACACGGCGAAATTAAAAACGCTGAATTTCGAAACAGGATCCGTATCCGCGCGTGTATCTCTCGAAAATATTTGCAGCAGCGCCGAAGCGGTCGATACGGTTTAATTCGATTTTGAAAGGAAAGTTGATTATGAATAGCAGTAGATAGAGAGGATGTATATATTTATAATAACACCGCGCAGCGTTATAACGAGTGTCGTTTCTCTGGCCGCAGATACCGCAAATAAGCTACGCCTCGACTACCACCGAGCTCTCGGATAAAAGTCGCTTCGAGTACTTCAGCAGAGTGGTACCACCGGATAATTTTCAAGCTCAGGCGATGGCCGAGGTAATCCACCAGCTTGGCTGGAAATACGTATCTACGGTGGCGGTGGAGGGCGATTACGGCGAAAAGGTGAGTCTCGGTTTTACTCTTTTTCCCTTCCCCGTTAAATGCTCCAGGTGTAGCGATGCGCAACTTTCCAGCCGTATCTCCAACTCGGTATACATCGGCCACGCCAATTTTACTACCGCGATTTCCTTATTATCGCGCTCGCGCAACACATACTCTCTCGTAGTCTTCCCGATTTTCAAACTTCGTCGTACACCCGGAAACCACGTTCAGCGGAATTGTTTTATTCGCGGGGCCGTAAACGTCGATCGTCGCGCCTCGTCGCGCAAAATGGGTAAACATGTTTTGGCGACGGGACGGCTCGTTTCGCCCCGCGACGAATCATAAAGATAAACGTTACGATCGAATTGTTCGGTGGATTCTCTCGCCTCGTTGCCCACTTTCCACCGACGTTCGTTTTTTTTCCACGCAAACCTCGAAAAATCGTTTTATCGCGAGGGCGATTAAGCCATTTGTCGTATTTGCCTCGCGTGAATTGTCTCCTGACCATTATTGAAGTACGTATAGGTTTATCGATACAGCGGAGAATCGTGAAAAGCGGTAGCGAAACTCGAGTTCGAGTTGGACAGGTGCGACGTAAGTTCGCTGAGCCGTACCACGTCCGTTAACGAGCAACTGTTTTTCTCCCTCCCGATCGAGCTTTTCTCTTCCGTCGATGCCGTTCGTTAACAAAGACACGGCGCTAGCTGGAGGGTGAAAAGTTATAAGCCGTTGCACTTGAGTTCTCTTAGCTTTCTTGTATTCACGAGAGTTCAAATTTTGTGTTACATTTAACACAAATCAGCTGTTGCTCACAATCCATTATCGTACAGTTTTCTCTATTGAAGAATATCACAATTCTTTGGAATATTCGTACGTAAACATATTTTTAAAAGTTTTTCCTTTTATACGAAAATGAAATTTGTTATTACCGGAAGCTGATTCAAAATTCGTTCATCCACTAATTAATATTTTCCCTCTACTGGATATTTCAATCTGTTTCAAAATAATCGTCCGAATTCGCAATTTTACCGACAAAGTGTTCCACTGTAGAATATAAAATTTTCAAGAACGCGGAAAAGGAAAAACACGAGGCAAGAGGACGAGGGAAATCAAAAAAAGGGTAATGAGGGTTGGTATATGCATTATGTACGGGCTGACTTTATACAGAATGTAGAATCCAAGTTGCGTTACTTAACGATGCTCGGTTCCTCCGTCGATTGGTCAAGCACGACCCAGTTTCTTCCCATTCCCTTGAAGAGGCCCGCGCGCTTAATGCAAGCTTTCCGGTCCCGGATGGCGGGGCACTCGACTTGCGCGAGCCCCCACTTTTATTTGCCCTCTTGCGTGCCTCGAAAACTCCTCGGGGAGAAAAGGACAGAAAGAGAGTCGCTATTTTGCTTTATGCCCCCGCGAATAATACGCGTCTTGTGAATTTTCGTGGAAACGCGCGTTTGTTCGTTACAGCGGTAATTATGTACGAACAGCTCGGACGAGACGTTGCTCTGTGTTCTCGTGCAAAAGTGCTCGCAAACTCGCATCACGCACTTCCAGATTAATCGCGCTCCCGCTACTTGCCTGACAACAATAATATAACACGAGCCGGCCATTCCACCGTTATATTGCCCAAGTTTCGCAACGTGTTTTATGCGTAATTGAATAATCCCGTACAGTGTCTGCATATTCAAAAGGGGGAACGCTCTGTCGCCTTCGTACCTCAAAAATAGACTTCCCGAATAGAAATTCTGATTCAACCACAGGAAGTTCGGAATAGGACTTTGGAATTGAGGTTTCCAATTTATACTCTCAATTTACGAAATATTTAACAACCTTTTCACTGTTAGTGAACCTAACAGAAATCCGCTGTTGGAATTTTTGAGTTAATAATTCATAATAATTTGTGTTCGTTTTTTCAGGATACAAAAAGTGCGTTGATGTACAAACTTAACTCAAACAACGGTTTTAATTAGCTCTTGTTATATTTGCAATAATGCGTTTATTCAAAATTCAAAAAGCTTTTATACGTATTCGAATGTAACCGGGTATTTCTTTTGTGAATGCCAACTCTCGATATGTTCGATGTATTATAAAAGGGTACATTAGCTGGGTTTGGTCGATTCATCGTTCGACCACATCGCGGAATGTAGCGCGAAAATCTCTCATTCGTCATTCGTCTTCCGATCCTTGGTGCTTCTTCATTGTGAGCTATTTTTGTTCTCCCGTTCCACTCTCATAGAATAAAAAACCTTTTTTTCAAAGTCCCGCTCTTCAGAAATACATTAGCGAGAAATGAAATGATCACGCTCGCCAAACGCGCTCGATCGTTTGCTTTTCGTTCTCAGCTGCGATAACGTTCGCTAAATTGAAATACTATTTGTTGCTACGAGAGAAATTTTAAGAGTCTCTCGCATCGATGAACGAATCGAGCGAGAGACTCGCGCGAGATTGCGTATTAGTCCTAGGAGATTAGATCGCTGATGAAAAAAAAGCTCTGCAATCGAATCCTCGGACGTCCGCGCGTCCTTCTTTTATCGAGTTACACGTCACGGCGTAGCGCGCGAAATAATTTCGCGTCGACACGCGGATCGATGGCTCCAAATTGACTGTCAATCGCTGTATAAACACTTTGGTGTCGATTTTCGGCCTTTTATATATTCTATCTGATCGGAAACGAACGATGGAGGGGGAGCGAGCGAGTCGTGAGCGTTGATTGCAGGCGACTCGTTTGTGCCTGTTCGCGTAAGAGGATAAAAAACACAGTGAAAAGAGAGAAAAGGAAGGGCGAAAAAAAAGGAATGGAAAATGAACGACGAATGAGGCGTATACAGGGTTGGCAATCGCCGATAGCAATCTCCACTGGCAATTTTGCGATTTGTCGCCGTCTCTATGAACGATTGTTCCACACCGATTATTTCATCTGCATTCACGGGGAGTGCAGTCCTACACGTACATGTATATCGCGAGATAGGGTGCGTTACGTTAACAGGTTCGAATTAAAAAGCCTCCGCGGATCGTCACGACAGCGAGGGAGAGACGGGAATTAAAATTCTCCCAGCGACGGCTATTTCGTCGTTAAATTTCATCAACAAGTGTGCCTCGTACGCGAGATTTTCACGAATCGCTTTCGCGCGAGCGTTTCAAAGACGGTGAGAATATGGTGCGAGATTTTCGTCGATCCGAACGATGTCGCGACTCGCTCGACAAGCTCGAATGATAAATGTAATGAGAATCCCCCTTCTCCACGTCTATCGATTCTATACCTCGAATAACGAGTATTGAATTTCTTTTTCGCTGATAATCCTCGTTATATTTCAATAATAAAGAAAAAAGGGGGATAAAGATCGAAAACACATTTCCCTTCCAACTTCTCGACACCCCTTTGTAGATTAAATGTATAGCGACGTTTAATGCGATTTGCGACAAAAGCCGTAAAAACATGAAAGGAGAGATAGAATGCGCATCATCGTTTTATCTTGCACTGAAATTAAAGCCGAACTTAACGACAGGATATAAAAAATTTTTCACGATTTTTTTCCTTTTCGCTTAAAATATCGGCAAAGTTTTTAACGATGATCAATCACGTTTCCTCGCTCGTCGAAGCTGGGTTAAAGTAACTGAACTTTCATCCCTCATGCGCGATTTTTTTTCACCCGTCGTTCATAAGATGTTGCGAACGAGTCAGCCTAAAAGTACCCACCGATCCATCATCGGGGAGAGCATCGATTTTCTTGAGAGTGCTTCTTTTAAAGGAATACTCGACTTCCGTACAATAACACATCCGCGAGACCACTTGATTACATTTCATGAGGAACACTTGTTTGACCACTCTACAGGGGACTTTGACGATTAATTACTCGTTGACCTTTTCATGCATCGCACGTTGCGATTAAATGCTTATACGAATGTCAATTATTCTCTATTTAAATATTTAACAGAATAATTGATTTTTAGTTTTTTATTTATCGTAAAATACAAATAAAAATTCATTTCTATATATTATATTACCTCGAATGTTTTTTATGCTACACCTAAATTGAATAAAAAAGTAAAAATTCAACCGCTTCCAAATGAAATGGGTAGGGTTTCTAAAGTTTCCAAATCTACCATAACTGCGGTATGAGTGGTAGAAAATTGTGGCACCGAAATCAATCTCACAGTTAAATCCCCTTCGTCTAAAGAATAACAAGTTCTTTTAATATACGATAAAACATTATTTCGTTTATCTTACCTTTCCAAAGTTCAGTTTCGTATTTTTCCATATTTCCAGTAAAATAAATGTCTGGAGTATGTTTCATAACGAAAGAATCTTTTTTGTAAAACGGCATTGCCGGTAATGTATCCGGTGCCGTTGGACACATATGTCTCCACATTAAAGTCTTTTTAAGCCATTCTAGCGAAGATATATCGTCATCACCGCTCACTTTTTTCAAATCGTGAATAGGTTGTCCACTGCTGCCCATAATTATTCGTTTACCGAGTTTACCCACCCATGGGTTAGTCGCACATTTGAAACTCTGTAACCTACATTAATTTTATTTGATAAATTTTATAGAATGAAATAAATAATAAAGTTAGGTTTTTATTCGAACGTACTTCATCGACTCCGGTAATAAACACGGATGTATAGGATACTGCGGCAACAGTACAGAGGTAGGATCGTGTTGACCCGGCATTAAAATTACGCAAGAGAATTTAGCCAATTCGGCGAGGAACGCGTCTGCTTTCTTTATGGCGGATACTACTTCTTTCGCGATAGCACTCTCTTGAGCTTTGTTTTCGGAATGCCCTTTATACACCTTTTCTGTGGTCTTTGTCTTCATTGTGTTGCCTGCACAGATTCAAGTATAGAAATACCAAGAATGTTTTATTATTAGGATAAAGTAATCTACCTGCGATAATAACTCGAACAATCTTAGCACCCTCTTCTTGCGTGGTTGGATCACCAGCCAAGCCGCATACAAATTCGCTAAAAATAGTCGTAGCCAAGCTATCCGAATCATTTGTTAAATTCAATCCTGATACAATGACTAGTTTTCCTTTTGTGCTCGATTTCAAAGGCAAATTCCTAGGAATGCATCCAGGAAAACACCAATCTTCGACCTTAAAATAACAATTTCTTATTAAAATAGAATGTATAAATAGTAATATAATTTGACATAGTATTAATTACATACGTAAAATGAATCTTCTTGTTCGTATCCTAATATAGCGCAAACTACACCTGTGACAATAAATCTCAAATCTACATTAGGTCCAACCAACTTAATCCTCAACATTTCATCTTCCAAAAATGGTTGATCTTCTTCGGAGCAGTAATTAGGTTTTGGAGTTGGCATTGTGAGTTGATGATCGTCGCTGAGTTCTCTCAATATGGATGGTTTCCATTGC
Source organism: Goniozus legneri (assembly GCA_003055095.1). NCBI lineage: Eukaryota > Metazoa > Arthropoda > Insecta > Hymenoptera > Bethylidae > Goniozus > Goniozus legneri. The sequence continues at coordinate 297,767 of NCVS01000748.1, forward strand.
TGATGTTTATACAAAGTACCAATGAGTATACATTGTTTTCCTTCGTAATCTTTCAACTCTGTGAGTTTTTTTACTTCGATACCATCTATTGGATACAATTAAAAAATCGTTCTATATAGTACAAATATTAATCAGCAACTTGTAATTTCAATTAAAACAAGAAAACTTAATTAAGAACGCATACCCCATTTCTCGTTTACTCTCTGATCGATCACATCGCGCAGTTCTTTTAACCTGACCGCATAAATATGCGCAAATTGTTTCGAAAAGTCGGGTCTTCCTTGATCGAACGTCAGAAGGTCTTTGCATTCTACATGTTTCCTCTCAATCGATATTTCATTCCCCGTGATACCGTTATTGTCGCGCACCATAATTCGTGAAATAAATTATTCAATTTCTTATCTATTTCAAATAAAAATAGTTTGAGAATAAGATCTATTATTTGAATACTCATAAAACTGTTGCACGAAGCCTGCGCACTGTGCAAAAATGGAACATAACCTGCAAATCCAAACGCAAACTTACAAAAAGAGGAAAAAGTAAACTTCCTATTGTCGTTTCGTTCAGACGTAACAATTTCGATGCAAAATCTTATTTCGGCTATCGGTTTCGATCGTAATGTCACTGGTAACAAGCGGAATCCTCACTTTTTGAACAACGGCGAAGTTTTTTGTTTACACCGGCGTTCCCGCGCTAACGATCGACGGTGCTCGGTGCGCAATGGCCGCTCGATCGGTTCGATATACGCGTTTCTCGTTACTCGTCGCGGGAGAATCAAACCTCGATAGCGACGTGACTCGCTTTAACGAAGCGTCTCTACCTTGATTTTCCCAGGGCATTGCGAGTTTCATATCGTTATCGGTGGAGTACAACATCTGTGTGGCGGTGAGCGAGAAGATACTGAGGAACTCGAAGGCGGAGGATTTCGACCGAATCGTGGAGCGACTGAGCGCAAAGCCGAGCGCCAGGGGCGTCGTGTTGTTCGTCGACGAGGACAACATACGGTGAGTAATTTACATCGTTTAATTATCGGTCCCTGTGCTTCATAGAGAAAAGCCAAGAATAGTAATTACAAAGAGAAGCGCGGGGAGCAATTCCGGCTACCCGAGTCCGGAACTTTACTTTAAGTTCGAGGAGCCTCGCGGCGCAACTCGGAACAAAAAGAGCGAAAATTCCGAAAGAAGGTTAGGGAGGAGGTAGAAATAAAATATAAGAGGGCGACTCGCGGTGCCGCTTCGCCGACCGGATCGCGACACGCTTCGTTAACGAGTGCTTCGGATCGCGGAAATAATTGCGTAATTAGATACAGTTGGAGGTTAGAACGGGGCTGGAGCTTTGATAATGGATAAGTTTCACGTGCCCGTGACTGCACGATTAACGTCACTCGAGATTTTTCCGTTGGAGCGTGCCAGGACGATCGATGTTAACAGCGTTAATCGTTTCGTGGAGCCTCGTCGACTTCGATTACGACGCTCGCGCGGAGCTTTCGATTTATGCCCGAACGGTTGGCAATCCTGCGTCTACAGCTCAATTACACACGCGGTGACATCGAGAGATCGGGATGGTAAGAGCGCGCCTCTAGAGGGTGTCTCGTTTCCCTCATCGACTCCCGAATTCGCTCGAGGAATCAAACGCTCGAAATATCAACGCTAAACTCCGAGTCGATCGATCGGAATTGGACACCGCGTGCATAGAGTATTATGATTGCGCGACCATTTGCCTAATACTCGACACACCGGAGCACTCGTAAAAGCTGCTCCACTCGCGCATAACCCATTATCGGTTTTCATTGAAATTTATGTTGCTGCTCCTCTTACTCGCTCGTAGATTCGATTCTCTCCTCATTTAGGCGCCCCCTCTTCGCGTATACGTATATATGCAATTTTGCGGTGTTCCGTAAATAAATTCTCTTCGCAGGAGAGAGAAGCTTTCTCTTGAATAATTCCCTCGTCGCGTAAAAACGGACTCTCGCGAACAACTTTTCGAGAGAAAAGAGCGTCGAGGCGCCGGGAAGAACGGTGAATTTTTCACTCGGTGAATTCCAGGCCGGAGGACACCGCTAGGAAAATCAGACCTGGGCTTGAATCTTCGCGAGGCTCGTTCGCTTTTTTTTTGCTCTACGCGCATCAAAATAGCCCATCGAGGCGCGAGCACCTGTAAAACGGAATACTTGATAATTTCCAAGTAAACGAGCGTCAAAGCTGCGTACGTGGCACGTTAAGTGCTCGCGCGTGGCCGACGAGGCGAGACCGCCTATCGTTATATACATATATTCAATATACGTGTACGTGTACCAATCTCTCTAGCGCCTCCAACTAATTTCCTCGCACCGTCTGTAATATCTCGCTATGGTTCCTTACCCGAAATTCACCGCTCAGGCTATAAACCCGAGAATGTTTTCGAGTGACCCGTTTTGTTAGGTAAAATCTTTGCGCTGATGCACGTAATTTTGACTAGAGTTAAAACCTTGTCTTGTTTTAAGTAACAACGTCGTTTGTTTAAAATTCATAAAATAAATAATTTCGTTTCTCCATTATAGTCTGTATCAAAACTAATAATATTTGATAACTCTTTTGATAAAGTTTTTCTCGAAAAAAATTCGTATGACATATATCCGATCAAAGAACAAATAGAGTGAAAAAAAATATATAATTTTAGCGCAGTTCAATAGCGAGTAAGAAGACGAGGATCGAATTGAATTCGACACCGAATTCTCCATTGTGTGCCGAAAAAGAGAAATCGAAAGAAAATGAGACAGGCAAATCGGCCGTTCTCCATAGCTAGTCTCTATTTCGCGACCCTTTGCCCTCGTCTCTTCCGCTTTTCGGGAAGATCCCTCTCCTCGGGCGTTTCGTTGCCTGCTGTCTGTTCCCAGCTGTCGACTAGGGAGTGTTATTCGCGCCTTCACTCGCATCCTTGCTTCATCCGTCTTTCCAGTCTTTCGTTTTCTCACGCGCGAACCCGTCGAATCGTAATACCCTCCGACGTTTTATACATTTCCCCCGCTCCCGATTTTTTTCTCTCTCCTTACTCTTTCCCTGCTCGTTCGTATCAGATCGGCCTCGGAAAAACCTTTCGACTTCTCGTTTGCCACCCATTAAACGCGTTCGAGGAGCTTTCCGAACGAGCTTTAAAAGGACTTCTTGGCATCGGTCGAGTGGCATTAAGTGCTTTCTGTAATTAAGTGTAGTATATATAGATATTCGCGAAACACCGAATCCGCGTTTAATGATCAATTCGTTCGTTATAAATCGAAACGGTTCCGATAAAATGGCACGACGCAAACGAGGAGGATTTGTTCATCCAAACGTTCAGTCTCGGTACATATACGCCGGTGCGCAAACAAAACTCTACGTTTCCATTCCGCGCGGATATTACCAAGCCGAGACTATCGTAAGGAAGAGACGGTAAACATTGTTAAAGCGGAAATATCGAGGCACAGGCAGGAGCTGAGTAAATAAGGAAACGCGCGCGGGATTACGAGAGCTTCAACCCCGGGCTTTGGATATTCGAACATCTTGGTTAATTTGCAGCTGCATCTCCGGTTCGAACGAAAAACTCGCGGATCATCGTTTCCGTTATCTTCCTTTCGTCGCGATCGTCTATAACTATACGGAGCTGGTCACCGACACGGATAATCCCGAAACGAGAAGTCCGCAGTTTACATTGTTACTCTCTGGTGGCAACTCGAGTGCCCCCTGCTTCCCCCTCCTCTCTATCTTTTAGATTTCACCCTTAACTAACGTACCCGGTCGTCGGACCGGAGAATCCGTGGAATAACTTTCGTCCTCTCCCGGGTAAATCGTGGGATCGGTCAAATACACCGGATATTCGACCGAAAACTTTCGCGTCGCGCGGGATTTCGACGAGCGGCGAGGGGTGGGGAGTGGGGGAGGGACGACAAATGGTAAACTAGACTGGCAAAGGAAAAAAGTCGGTAGGAAGAAATTAGAGAAGAGGGTGAGGGAGGGTCTAACGAATCGAAATTCATCTCTCGAGGATGCGCCGAAGATGGTTTAATGGACTCACCGGAGGGGCAACGCGATCGCGTGTTTCGCTCACGATACGATAGGATTCACCGGCACACGTCGAGGATGAGACCCGGTTCATCGATCCTGATGTAATTTCGAAAGTGCCTTACCCTCTTGCGCGCGTGTTATATACCTTCATACACGGCCCGTCTATATAGCGTGCAGACCTTTAACGTATACGCGCCGCTCAAAGGTAAATATGCACGCGGGTTCAGCTTGTTTTTCTTCCACTTAGCGAAATAGCTAAACTAACGCGAAGCTCGAGAATTACGCCCCACGCGTAATTTCAGAGCATTGGAAAGCGAAACTACTCGACTTCGATTTACGGCAAAATAAAGCGAGTAATTGACAGGGGGCTGGGGGGGTATTTTTTATCATTCCGGCTTTGTTCCGACGTCATCCACTATCGCACGCGCTATGGGACGGTATCGCGGGGTTTTAATCACGGGCTCGTTGCTTTTGCATCTTGTACAGCTGTCAAAGAACACCAGCGATGCCCGCAAGAAGCTTCCGGGGCTCTCTCCCGAGAGTACGGATTGAAAAGCATTTCGAGATGTTGGCGATTTTCTGAAATTTTTACGCGACGATGCACTCGCCGCGGAGAAAATTATAATATTCCGGTAAAATTATCCGCGTAGACGTTTCTCTTGAACGTCGAAATCCGATTAATTCGATATTCAGTAATCTTGAGGAATAATGCCGCATTTTTCGCCAGTAAATTGACATAATTTATAATTTATGCTGCGAAGAAAAATGAGATAAAAGAAAATTCAATTTACATACGTGCTCTGTCCGATATCGACCGAAAATTTTTACGGTCGAACGAGGTAAAAAAAGTGAATCGCGCGAAGGGCTTATTTGCATGTGTATGTGTGAAAAAGGGAGGGAGGGAGAGAGAGAGTCGCGGAACTAATTCTCGGAAAAAAATTCGCCAAAAATTTTCCAACGAACGATTGTCGGGTGGTAACTCGGTTCACGGGCTCGAGAATCGTCGGCGCGAAAAGCATCGAGGCGCGACGATTCTCGTCGCGAAAACGAACGCGGCGTCTAAGGATGGAAAACCTGCGAGCGGTATATGAAAGTGTTAACTGGGCTTTACTTTGTGTTCGCGCCTCTCATTAGCGAGTGCATTTTCGCAATTGCGATCACGCTATTTTCGCGAATCTTCGTTCACACCTTGATCAATTAACGCTAAAAGCATGGATAATTGAAAATAAAAATGGGAAAATTTTTACAGAACAATCGGTTGCCCTTCTCGGTCGGGTGAGTTTTACGCGGGACGGCATATAAAAAAAAAAGAATCTCCCCGAGACTTCGATTAATGACCACCCTCGGCAATTTTCGAGAGCTCGAGATGTCGCGTTTTAATTACCGACGCGAACTCGCCAAACGACCCGGCTCGTTTATTTTCTTGCAC
>NCVS01000748.1:303564-315546 GCA_003055095.1 Goniozus legneri
CCCCCCCCCCCCGTCCCCTCCCCCTTTCGATTTGAAAACCAAAACTCACAGGTGGAGGAAGAAGTTTCTTCTTCTTCTTCCGAGATTTTTTTTCCTCCTCCGTCCATCTCTGCCTCGCCGTTTATTAATCCGGCTCGCGCCTGCGCACGAGCACCTCTCCCTCTCTGAATTTTACAGTCAGAAAGTTTTATGAGTTTCTGATGTCTTTACTAGTTTTCGCGAAGAAAGCCGTGTGCCGAGGCTTTTATTGCCGAGAGTAATATCTATTTGTTCGTTTCGAGTTCCGCCATTGCTCCTGTGTTTGAGAGTGTACGAATAGCGTGTATATATACATATAGGAGGGGGGAAAAAAATCGTCTCGCTGCTCAAGAGATCTATAAACGAACGCGCTATATTCCAAGGCTTTTACCTGCCTCGCGTATTGTACTCCGATAGGACGTCCGTACTTTCTTTTATATTTTCGTCGTCCTTAAGAAATAGTACCGAATGTCCCCGATAATGATAGTCGCTCGATAATTCGTTGTCCCGCTCGAGTTTCATGGCGTAAACTTTTCTTTTATGAAATTTCTCCCAACAACGGCCTGTCTGGTAAAGAATCAAAATCATCCGCTTTCATGTTGCGCGTCCAATTAACGCTACGACAAGCGTTATTGAAAATCTCGAGTCTATTTAACCCGTTATGCATACACCGAAAGTGAATATACATATATCGACTTTTCGGTGAAATTTTCCAAGACCGGGCTGCTTTATTGCGAAAATTCCATCACTCATATCTCAGGGCGCATGATGCCGTAATTTCTCGCTAAACTTTGTATTTTCAACAGAACGCCTCACGCTGTATTATAATACACAAACCGCTCGAATTAAATTCATCGACGAAAGGGATGAATGTTATATTACACGGTTGAAAATTTTCTGTTAAATTCGATTCGAATCGACTGAGAACGGTATATTAAAATTTTGGGGTTAATTTAACAAACACATATTTTGTCACTCAATTACATAATTATTGTTTGCAATTTGATATCCGATTGAGTAAAATATTAACAACGGATTAACGAAAAGAACGTTTTTTATGCCAAATCGATAAATACTTTTTGTTCTTTCTACATATCATCTTACAAAATGCTTTCAATATTTATAAGAACCGCAAGAGCTAATTCATCGTTTATCGGTTTCATCAACTATGCTAATTAAGAGAATCGAATTCTTTGCTTGTGACATGTTGTTATGTACCATGACGTATAATTTAGATTGACCCTTTGACGTGAATAGGTTGATGACCGCGTTCTATTAATTAGAGTAATATAGGTATATAATATACTCAGACCGGCATGAATTGCACACACTCCGTTCTCAATTTGTGATTCCGATGGTCCGTTGATTCTCATTATCGTGGAAGCGTTATTCGATCGGATCTTTCTTTTTCTCGAAGCGAGGACATCTCGCGGGAACGCAATCGTCCTTATAAATACACGATATTAATTTCCAAGCGAGTCATCGAGATTCGCATGATAAATCCACTGTAAAATGTCTCCTGTTCTATTTCACGGTGCAGTCCCGATAAATATTTACTCAGGTATCAAGAGGTTATATTTCGATCGTAATCGATTAAACTGGAATTGGAACCGTAACGTGTTTCGATTTATTGTCATAATGCGAGCGATGTTTGTCGGCCTGTCAAAAACGAAATTAGTTGCCGGGTATTCTGCCGGCGCTCGCGTACCTACAATACGTGCGTCATTTATATAACATAACGTTCGATTTACCGATGGTACGTGTCAGTTGGAATAAAGCGTTTTACACGGACGATGCGGGAGAATTGAAAAATCAGAATTCACGCGAGTGGTATGAAATTCTCGATCGAGTTCTGAGAGAATAAAACTATCGTCGTACTCTGTAAAAAGGTGCCTGTACTTGCACAAATCGACCATAGATTCCGAACTACGAATCAAAGTTCGACACGTCAAGAGACTTGCAGAGGACAGCATGAGAGAAAGGCGAAGAGAGAGGAAGAGAGAGAGAGAGAGAGAGAGAGAAGGAGAAAACGTAAGTCGCACCACTGTCAACAACAATCGAGCACAAGTTTCAAGTTTCCTCACGACCCTTCCTCGGCTTCCATTACGTACCCTCTCATGGTTCAGTTGGCAGGAAATTTTGATACAGTTCGTATTCAGGCTTGATCCAGAAGCCACGTCGGTTGGTCCACTGTTGCGCTGTTAACCCAGTAAATGTTTGAGTTGCGAAAAGAAACGAACAGAGAGAGAGAGAGAGAGAGAGTTGCCAATTTAGATTTTGAATACCGATAAAAAATAAAATTTTCACTTTACAAGTATTCGAGAAAGGTAGAAACGAAGAGAGTAACGAATATTTTGCGAAATAATTTATCTCGATTCTTCTGGTAGTGAAATTTCGCAAAAGGGTAGGTAGAGAGGTAAAATGGAAAAGACGTACGAGAAAAACAGTTTATTTGGTTTTTACGGCGAAGATGCGTTAGGGTGCCTTTTGACTATGCGAAGAGAAAATTGTATCTATGAAAGAGTCGAGTTACAAAAGCAGGTTATTCCCGAGTTCTACAAAGAAATTCAAAGTTACACCGAATCTTTCACCGGCTTACATCCGATTGTAGAATTTCTGTAATTAGTGGGTGCAAGATAAACGTAATTATTGCACAATGTGGATAGAGAGGGCCAATCGGTCAAAGTGTCGAGGAATTGCGCGGGCGTGGATGGCCATTTGCTTGTTTGCCTGCCGTTCGACGGAATCGAAGAGCTCGTGCCTACGCAAACACCGCTCTATGATATATCGAAAGTTTATGCTACGGCCGTGTTGGAGGATCGATTCGAGTTTGCCGAGTCACCTCAAGCGTGCCTCTCGAATATCCTCCTCGAATTGACGCAACTTCTGAAACGCGCCAAGATCGATCGCGAGGAGTCCCTGCCTCATCAACCGGCTCATTTAGTCTCTAGCTTACGAAACAAAAGTGGAGAGTAAATTTTTCGAAAACTCTTTTCCAATTAACGAAATCGAGGGGAATTTCGTTACGTGGGAATGAAAGAGTTTAAAAGCTCGAAATCGAATCGAGGCTGGCGAGGATATCGTGGCGCCTGATCGTTGGCTTTACGGAATCACTACTTCTAGAATCTCTTCTCTCTCCCTCCCTTTCTTTTTTCCTTTCGTACTCGAGACGGTACCGTTCGACCGTGCCGAAACTCGAACTCGCGCGTTCCCTCTCTCTCTCTCTCCCTCTCTCTCTGTGTACTCTCGCAACCGGCCCCTCCGGCCTCTCGCGAGAGAACCGGAGAGAAATAAACTTTATCATCGGCCGCGGGGAGGGCGGTGTCGGGGAAGTTCGCTTTTTTTGAAATAAAATGAGAGTGGTATTGAAAATATACAAACGCGTAAAAAGGAAAGAAAAATAGCGACGAAAGTTTATTTCCGTTAGGCGACGAGAAAAGCACTTTGCAGGATAAATATATTCAGAACGGGATAGGAAAATTGCGCGCTTGTTATATTATCGAAACGGTATATGGACAAATTTGTTTAGGTGTATTACATCTATCCCGCTTCCAACTCGAAATCGGATATCCTTTTTTCGCGAGATCCTTGTTTCGGTGCAAATAATTGCCTCCTCGTTCTACCCCCACTACACGCGCGATTCGATTTCGTAGCCGTTCGAGGTTAAAGTCGATATCGAGCTCTTGGGGAATTTTACCCCTTCTACTTGTACGCTACGCTCTTGCGCGGAAACCCTTTCGAAACTTTAATCGAATTTTATCGCGATCGCCTTGCCGCTTTTCGACGGTATCAATGAATGGGGGAGGGTTCGGGAAAGCCACGAATTCTCGGTCGCAAATGGCAACTCGGTTTTGGAATAAATAACCGAATCGTATTACCCGCGGATACGTCAATTTTATGTTTATTATTGGAAATCGTTATATGCGGGCCGGGAAAATCGGGATCGACGGCGAGTACGGATTTGTCGAAATCCCAGCGAAATTTATACAACGGGCATTAGAGACGCAACGGCTACATAACCACTGTGCGTTCGGTAGGTAGAATAGATTTACCGAGGCGCAACGCACACCCGACGATATGAAAATGAGTTACTTTATCACTTTGGAAGCCGCCTAAAGTGCGCTGCAACCCAAACTGCTACCAGTTCATGGCGCGCACGCGGCACGGTTATAACGGTACAGCGTGTTAAAGATAACTTCTCGTGTCCCGGCTTTCCGCTTATTCCGCTGCATTTGCGAAACGGAGAGCCTAACTTTCTTAAAATTTCATTCGATTTACGTTGTAGGAGCTCGGTCGAGGGGGCGGAAAAAAATATCGAGGTGCTCGCCCGTCACGATATATTTCACCCACTCGAATACATCTACCATACGGTTTTTCGACTCTGATCCTCCCAGCGTGAATCACGAGGATATTCTACTGTCTCTCTTTTTCTCTCTTTTCTCTTTGTCTTCGCGAGACGCATCGAGATTTACGGGCTTGTAAGCGTCAACGAGATATATTCGTACTGTTTATTCCCCCTTCTGTCGGCCTGTAAAACCAATGGAGGAAAAAATATAACGCGCGACGTATTCCCGACGTTTTATCGACTCGTTGGTATTACGCGAGTAAGTTCGTCCTCGGTCTCGTACTGAAAAATTCAAGACATGTACCTCAACGTTCGCGTAGACGTCGAGCGAGAAAAGTTAATAATCCGACGGGTATAAATCGAATAAAAACGTTTAGTTAATCGAGGTGAATAGTTGGAGAGTCCATTGGATCAAGACGAAGCTAAATCCCTCGAAGATCCCACTCCGAGTTTCCTACCGAGCCTACGTTCGACTATCCGATACTTCCCGACACTCGCGCTGATGCTACAGTACACAAGAATCGCGAGGGACGAGTCCACATTAGACCTCCGAGAAATCTTCACGAGATTGCGATTCCAGTTGGAGGGAAAAAGAACTTTCCTTCTTCTCCTTTTTGCGGAGAAAAATTTCTCTCCTCCTCCTACTCTCTTTTTTTTCCTCGCCACTACCCTCAATTAAGAGGAAAAAGTTCTCCGTGGGAAAGATTCCGCCTCATTCCTCGGGATTGTATTTCGGTAAATTCGCGCTCGTGGCTCGTCCACCGGCCCGTGTCCGCTATCCGAAATTTCAATTAGAGAAATGCCAGGGTCCGCTTCGTACGACGATATGTAAATCCGAAAGTCGTAGCACGTGAAATTCCTCGCTTATCCATTTTCATCGTGTTTTCCGCGTACTCGCTTACCGTCGCGCGTCACCCTCGTTGACTTTTCGCCCTCCTAATCGATTTTTCGAAATTCCGGGGGACAAAAGTACCTAACGACTCTCGCGCATAAATACTCGCGCTTGCTCGAGCAGTCGCATTAGTTGAACCAGAAATCCGAACAGCGCAAGTATGCTGCGACTCGCGGTTCTCGTAGTGGCATTCTGTCAGTGCGTTTTGGGCTATCCGAGTTTGGCGGTTACCCAGTCGAGCGACGCACATGTTGCCGTCGACCGCGAGTCCGTGCTTCGGGTCGAGCCGGATGCCGGACTTTATTTTTCCTCGGGTGAGTATCAACGGCGACTCGAGAAATTATGGAAACTGAAAATCGGACGTTTCGAGTTTCACGAGCACGCGCGGTGAAAATTTTTAGGTGAGTCGGACTCGGACAGAATCGTCGGAGGTAGATACGCGTACGAGGGACAGTTCCCGTTCATGGCCGTAGTCCATCAATTAGTCGGTAACAATATGATTGGACAATGCGGTGGTACCATTCTCTCGAGACGGTGGGTCCTCACCGCAGGCCACTGCATCGCCGAAGAGCCTCGCAGGTTCATGGTTGTTTTCGGTATTACAAACAAATCCGGTCTCGGTTACGATGTGAACAATGGACCGGGCGTATCGATGATAACGACCGAGGCTTACGTGCATCCGGAATACGATACGATATTCAACGACGTTGGCCTTTTGCGGATGCCGATGGATATTCCGTTCAATGGTAATTCAAATTCGGGTCTTTAAACCGAGAACAAAATTTTGTCGAATCTGCTCGATATTCATTCGAACGCTGCCAATTAAACGTCGAATGAATAAACAATCTAAATAAAGATAAACCGCACAAATTTCTTCTTTTCAACGAATATAATATCTGAATGGCAGTTTTCGAACGAGAATACCGTTTATTCGACAAACATTTCTCTCGACGTTCATCCGTTTTATGGTTTTTATATATTTTATCTTTTCACTTCGATAAATACGCAGAAAAGATTTGGCCGATTATACTAGCTAGTCCGGAATACCAGCGTGAATATTTTCAACACAGAAATGCGTACGTAATTGGTTGGGGTAAGGACAAGCAGCTGGGCTTCGGTGTGAAGGCTCTCAAATATGCGGCATTGTCGATTCTGACGCCCGACGAATGTCGTCGTATGTGGAACGTAGACGACAGTCATGTGTGCACGGCTCCTGGTCCCGGTCAGCACGCTTGCCAGGTCTGCGATTTTTTTATTTTTGCAAATAATTCATTCACCGAAAGAAAATTTATCGCCTAGACATTTTAATATAACCAATGAGAATTATTTGTAAAAATTACTCGATAGAATTTTATCATTTTGGTTTTCCACAAACAGGGTGACAGCGGTGGTCCATTGATCACTATGGAAGACGACAAAGCTATCCAAATTGGTATCGTCAGTTACGGAGATCAGTATTGCCCGAGTACCAGTCCAGGTGTATTTTCTAGCGTGTCGTATTTCTTACCCTGGATCCAGAGCGTAGTGGGCATCGAAAGCTCGTCATAGCGGCGAACTAATTTCCATGCGTATTGGAAAACGACGAAATTAAATTGTAATAAATTATCGAGAGAATTCAATTTACTGGTGAACTCGCTGAAACAACGGAATTAAGCGTTAATAAATTATTGAACGAAATTCGATTTTGTTTCTCTCGTAGCGATCTACTTCTGCCTATTCCCGTTCCCGGTAGACTTTAGTAGCTCGCAGCGGGTGTCGTACTGCAGGCTGAAGGTGGGACTCATCAATATATATATGTAGGTTGAAAACTCGCTCTCTCCCTCTCTTCCTCGTTCGCTCCCGCTTTGTGGCGACTGTTCGTGTTCTGCATAGTGCATAAATGCGCGAAACGCCCCCTTTTCCCGCGGTAATGCAAATTTTACACTGTTCCCGACCATCCCCATACTCGGCTAAGTCCCTCGGCCGCATTATCATATAAATTTTGAAAATTTATGATGTCGTCAAAGCGAAATTTACGATATAACCACGCGCCACGTGGATCACACGGCCGGAATTTATCGTCGTTCGCGTCATAATTCGATCGAGGCAATTAAAAAATATCAAAATTGTCGATTGATTTTCGATTATACAACGCCGAGTAATTAAGGAACATAAGACCGGTGACGTAATTGAAATTCGAAAGCGTATAATTTTTCCTCTAATAGAGCGCGATAAATTCGGCCGGGACTTCAAAGAACAGATTAGGCAGTTTCTCGAGAGCGGAAATTGAATCGTCGAGGCAGTTACGAGCCGAGCGTTATCCGGCATGAAAAGTTCATACGAGTTTTTCTTGAAAGAAGAAGGTAGAATCGCGATATTTTTGTAGTCTGAGAGATTACCGGAAGATAGTCAACGAGGCTAGTTTGGCTTTGCATCTCGCGGCGCGTGTCTCCATGGCAACGTTTTCCGGACTGGCACGCTAATGACCGTTAAACTCCGTGGGTTCCGTACGGTCGGGCGTCCGCGCGGCCGAATCTGGAGGCCCGAATCTAGCGCTGCAATTTACCGGCAGGTTGATAATATCGTCCCGGCGCTCGAAGAGCTCGCCGGAACATCGGCTAATCAGCTTAGGATCGGCTCGGAGTGGCGCACTCGTTGTTTTCAATCTGGCGAGGAAGTACACCGAGCCGTCTGGGTTCCTTTCTCGGCTCGGGAGTTCACTTTTACCGTCGCGCAATGTCTTCGCGTAATTCGAAAAATATACCGTCTTACCGCACCTGGGCGCAGTTATACGCAGCGCGAATGCAATGTAATTTTCCGCGAAAATTCGAGAACCGTGAATAACGCCGAGATTAAGTCGGATAAGCGCGCACCGAGCTCGCGTACTATGCTAGCCGAGAAAGAGAGAAGCGGGCTTTGTTGTCGTTCGAGAGATGGGAAAGCAAAATACCTCGTACGCGCTACGATAGTTCGTTACAGAGGAACGAAAAATTTGGTTACGCGTACGCAGTCGGAAATATTGTGTTAAACTCGGCTGATGTAAACAGTCCATTAAAATTTTCAAGTCAATTTAAGTAACGCACGTTGCGTTACTCATTTACATAATTGTTGTGTTAAAATTCCCTGCAAAGTTGAAATACTCTCGACGTTACCGATGGAATACGTTTGTCGTTTAAATTAACAAGTTTCCGCGTTAATTTTTCTCTTTGAGTTTAATTTCACTGTTGCTTGTTTTCGAAATAAAACGCAAAAATCTTGCCCGGCAAAAGCGATCCACTCGGAGATTTCGCTGCCTCGATTTCTTGGCGGTTTCTCGAGGAATATCAATTTTTTTCTTCCCCGGAAGACGCTCAAACGCTAATTCCTCGCCGGCGGTCTCGTTGTTCTTTCAAAAGACGCGGATCAAATCTCGCGCATGATAATAGTCCCTACGTTCTTGTTTCGCCATCAACCTTAGTTACGCAAAGTGAATGAACGAGGCGTGGACACGGTTGCCAGGTAAATTATTCCCACCGACGTACTCGCTATCCTCTACTCCCAACGTCCCAACGTTTTATTCCAGCGCGTATTTCAGCCACTCTCGCCACCGCTACCGGGCTTTATAAAAGAAGAAAGAAACGACGAGGCCGGGGCTTGATATAAATATATTAACTCTCGAAACGAATATTTCTCTCTTCTCCCTCATGAAATTTTCGCTGCATCGTTTTAAAATTGCATCGAAATGGAAAATAATTACACTCTGAAAAAATAAGAATTTATTCGGGCTTTTCTCTCGCTCATTCCCTTTCACCTCTCTCTTTTTATTACGGAATCCGAGATTAAGAATTCAAATATCCGCATGATTCTCGAAAAAAAAAAACAAAAAGAAAATAAAGAAGAACACGGAAAAAAAAGTTTCGCGCACGTTTCAGGCTCTGTTAAATTATTAACGTCGCGCCTGTCGGATCTATCGGGCCACCAAGAAGTTTATATTTTATGGAGCCGCTACGAGGTACATTTTTTTTACCGAACGTGACAAAAGACGACCGTAAAAAGCTCTACCTCGGGCAGATATCGCGAACTTATTTTGCGAAGAGCGCCAGAACTCCGTATCTAGAGCCGGAAATTCGCTATGAAAATGGTCGATTGGCGCGCCAATCATCTCGAATGGACCGAGTGGCCCTTGGAACATTTTCTCGCACTCTCCTCGCCGCCTATCGTAACCTTGCTTCGATAAAAGTCTTTGCCACGAGAGAACAAAGACCGAGTACATCGGTTACGTTCGTTGCTTTAGAGAAAGAAAGAAAAAATAGTTAAATATCGATTCTCCGAATGCGTACAATGGTATGGAGAAGTGTTACGCCACCCGGTGTAGGTACTCTCGGGTTAAATATATCGGATCGGGAACGATCCATTCGATATTGATGGTAGAAGGTGGCTTCGTTACATCGTTCGATGATATTCTCTTTGCACGGTTGCTGCGTAATGGAAATTTTAGCCGAATTCGTTATTACGCGTATGGCTTGCTCGCTCTACATCTGTTTTTGAAATAATGCAGGATGGAACCGGAGCGCATTTATTAACGAAAGGGCGGAGTGAGCAACCGCGCGTTAAAGAAAACATCATTCGCCTACCCGACTAGTAAATATACGCTCTCTCGCTCGCCGGAAAAAATGTCCTATTTTCATCCGATCCTCTCGGTGTCCTTGTTAGTTTAGACTCGGGAGATCGGATCGGAAAAATCTAATTTTCTCTACTTTAATACGTAATAGATACGTTCGATTTTCAATACTCGTTTTACTTCAAAACTGTGCATAACTTTCGACATGCATATTTTTTCGTGTCTAACAAAAAATATACGACGTTAAAAGAACTGACAAAAATGTCAATTTCGACAATAATTATTTATACGAAATTCGTTGAATTTATAATCCTGTTTGTCAGTTATTTAACGTAAAATTGTGAACGTGTTATTCGTGATTGACAGGAAGCTTCTTATGGCGACCGTACGGGCCAACAAGACGGGTCACTTTCTGTGGATCGGCAGCGATTCGTGGGGCGCTAAGGTTTATCCCGTTAGGGATCAAGAATTTGCGGCCGAGGGTGCCATCACCATTTTGCCCTACAGAACGGCGCTTCACGGTGAGTCCATGAATCCTCGTACAGATACGCTTCATTACGTGTCTTATTTTCCTCTCTTTCTATTTACGCTGTTCGATTAACGTTGCTTCGCAATTCGTGGAAATTTCGGACGGGATTATGCCGGTTCTGGAATTCGTCGGTAATTGGCAAATACTCGAACCAGCTCACGTAACGTTTATACACGTACATACGGTATACAAATACATTTCGCGTTTGAGCTGATTCGTGGCTTATATTTTTTGTTCTGTTTTGCAAAGCAATACGATTTACATCGCCTTTGTCGCACTCTGGCGTATCAATTAATGGCGACAGTAACGGCCAATTATACCATCTAATTGTTTCTCCGATATCGAAATTTTCATTAGCGATCGGTCCAAATTAAACTGATAATATCGTACCAATAAGAGCGTGGCTGTTCTACAATTCGATTCAAGTAACGTTGGAACGAAATTGCAAGAAAATTGAGATCATGGGTATTTTTGTTTCGCGTCGGTTCGTGAAACATTACGTCGCACAAATCGTACGAAATCGATAACCAGCGGTTAGTCTCGCAAACCAAAATGGGCAACCACGAAATTTCTCACTGCAGGATTTGACGAGTACTACATGAGTCTGCGCCCGAGAATGGGCAACGAGTGTCAGGGTCAGACCGAGAGTAACGTGCCCCATTCCACTCTACCGGGTAAGATGGTGAACTGCCGCAACATCTGGTTCCGCGAGTTCTGGGCGCAGCATCACAAGTGCACCTTTAGCACGAACGTTACGGGACACGCGGCACGCTGCACCGGCACCGAAGAGCTCATCGATTACGAACAGGAGGGCCTTGTGCCCTTTGTAGGTAATAATCAATTCGATCCGTCTAATGAAATGACCATCGAAATTTTTCAAAGAATTTTATCTACGCAGTTTAAAACGTTTTATTTTCGGGTAGACCATTTAAAGTTGTTTCGTGGACTCATTTTATCGAATCCAACAAACACAATCATTTAAAATACATATATGAAAAAAAATACTCGTATCATTCAGAAACTCTTTGAAAGAAAAACAGATTTTCATAATATCGAAGGTCGAATTTAAACTGCTGGTCGGTGTCTACCTACTGAAAATTCACCTCGAAATTTTTCAACGTATATAGAGAACGAGGTTCGAAAATAGCTTTCCCTTATCCCAGCACTTTTCTGACGATTCGCGGGTTAGAAAAATGGCCTACGGCCGACGCGTTTGCTCTTGCACCCTCTCGATACCTATCTGCCTCGAGAACCGACCCATCCGCATTTTTCCTATCGAGGTCGCACAACCCTAACCGCGGATATAAATGGCGTCGCACTTCTCGCAATCCCCCCAAGAGTCGTCATTTTTTTCGCGCTCTAGCACGATTCAAGGGGTTTATCCTTCAACTCGTATCTTTCTATCTCTCTCACCTCGTCCTCCGCTGATATCGAAAAGCGTCCTAAGAGCTCCGAAACGCTACAATAAATCCCAGTCGACCGTCTTTCGGATTCCGCCAGCCCTTGCTCGTCGCCGTAATTGATTTCTTCATTCTTCGATTTTTCATCTCGCTCCTTATAAATATACAGTGGAAGCCCTGGTAGAAAATTGTCTAGCGGCTAGCTAGGAACTAGCTAGC
>NCVS01000749.1:0-15988 GCA_003055095.1 Goniozus legneri
GTTGAAGTCGGCTACCTGCTAGTAAATTTTGACAGTCGACACTTTCCCCACCCTGTATAATAGATAAACTGCGAATGAGAATGAAAAATATTTGATCAAACGGATAAATTACCCTGGTCTCTAAATTTGACAAAAATTTCCTGACATTTTCATTATTCTTTTATCTTGCGAATAATGCACCGATAAAAAAAATGGGTGGGAATGAGCTTGTCGAATATTCATGCGATTTTATTATCCGCGTTCGAGGCATCGCTATTTATCATGCGCTCTTTATCTTAGAGCCCCTCCAGTCTCATATCGAACGTTATGTGCACACCTCTCGCGGCTCGTTCGCAAATCCCGCCTCTCGAAATTAAATTTCCCGCTATTCCATTGTCCATTGGATTACGCGTTTGTTTCTCCGCGTGATTGTTTCGCTCGCGGATTCCGCAATTCCTCCCGCCTCTTTTCACGCACCTGACCGTTCGTATCTTGGGACATATCGCGAGTGGTTCTTTCAAATCCTCTGACTCTCTTTCCCCCGTCTCGGCCTTTCTACTACCCGTTCGACGATAAAGTCGTGACTTTGGTTTTATCAGCTTTGAAATACCATCGGGATTTTTACCTCTGATCTCCGGCTCTCTCCTTTCCGTTCCATCTTTCTTTTCTTCTCCGGAGCGCTCGAGCGAGATTTCGATCAGTCCACTGCGATATCTCTCGATGACGGACGTAGCGCGCGAACGTGGGGCCTTCTGTACCATTCGGAGTTCGAGTGCCGATACGCGAACAACGGAATTTTTCCCCGGCAAATATTCTCGGAGCGTGGCAAACTCGCGACTGCATTCTCTTGTACGAAGACGCGCCCGAAACAAATTATTATCGAAATTTTTTCTACTACAAGAAAACTATTGGCGCACTCAAAAATTATTTCCCTTGAATCGCAAAGAAGAGAGTGCGTTTCCAATGCAGCTATGCACTCAACAATCAATAGCATCTCAAATTCGAGAATCCTCGCGATATTTTCGCGGGGAATCGGACTTATCGATCCGGCGAAAAAATTTGTCGAGTGCCCAACGAATTCATCGTCGATTCCATTGAATAACCCCGACGAAACGAATTTTATCCGTTCACGGTAGCTCGCGTTTTATTTAAAAGGCATCCTCTCCCTCCCCATCTCCGCTCTCCTAGCGCCATTTCAAGTCGATATCCGTGGGGTAAATTTTTTTGTATCTCTCTCTCTCTCTCTCTCTCTCTCACTCTCTCCCTCCCCGCACGCCCACTCGAAAAGCCCCGGCGTATATAGGGAATGTAAAACTTCTCGCAGTGGGACTATTCGCACGACCGCGCATATTAGCGCACATTCATCCTTCGAAATGGCTAACCTCCATACACCCAGCCCGTTGGAACAATTTATCAGAGCCCCCGAAGCCACGATCTCCGAGGCGCGTCGAGGTTACTTATTTGCACGTTTCCGCAGTTTACATCATTTAAGCTCGCGCGGGTGGTAAGAGGGAGAGGGGGGAGGGGGCTCAAATAGACCGTACAAGGGGATAAATTGGCGCAGCGAGAGCCGCTCGGCTGTATTTCGCGTTTTCGAAACCTCTCCCTCCCTCCCTCTCGCGCTCTCTCTCTCTCTCTCTCTCTCTCTCTCTCTCTCTCTCTCTCTACGTTTATGTATACCCCTCTCCATACCTCACCTCATCTCGCATTCGCGAACATTCTTGCCTTTTTTCTGCCCACCTTTTTTCCGTCTTCACCGACGCCTAACCTGCTTATGTGCCTTTTCGTTCTCGAGAGCATCCACTTTTCTCGTTCTATCCTCTGTATTCGTTTTTTTTCATCCTTCGATGAGTCAAAAAGAGGGAAAGGAAAAAAAGGGAAACAAAAGAGGGAAAGAGCCGGATGGGGTGCCGAGTGGAAATTGTTGTCGAGTGCTCGGCTCGGTCCTTTCACTTTTCCTCTTCAATCCCGAGTTCTCTCAGCGTTGCAAATTAACTTTTTACACCTTATATCTCGTAAATTAATACTTCTATTTATCCGAAATCGGGGGGATTATCGAATTCGATATTCTTTCGTGATTCCGTTATTTGTTAATAATACGAGGTAAATACATATTTACGGAATATATTTCGATGATTTTTTACGCGAAATTTGCAATCGATATTGATGAGCGCAATCACGAGAAACAGAAATAGTATCGAATTGCGTAGGAGATGAAATGAATTTCGTATTTGCACAACAATCGTTGAAAGACAAACAATGGATTCGAATCAATCTCGTAATCCAACACCAATGGAGTATAATGATGTTATTAAAAAATATTAAAACGTCGGATAATAAAATAATTGCTCCGATACCGTTTCGTAATAACGTGTCATTCTAAAAAAAAATGCAATATCCATATTTTTCCTATTAAAACGATTATTCCATTAAGGTACCAAAACATCATTTTGGTAGCGCGAAAATGAATATCCAGCGATTTCTTTTTTCCTCGGCGAAATTCATTTTCGAGGAATTCCACGTAGCCGAAAGTGGTACCCAATTGGGAACTCCATCTCGTTGTTATTATTCGGAACTTTCCCATCAATTTCGCGGCAATACGTACTACGTGAGAAACGTACGGCGTGTGTCTGGCTGTATCGCGGGCAGTCTCGACGCGATTGTGTGGGAAATTCCCATACGCTCGCGTTTGAGCTTCCACAGTTTGCCGATTGGCCGATACGGGACCGGGCCGAACTTATCTTTCTGTCGGCAACGCCACGGGCGATCGTCTAGTGTTCTACCGATGCGAGGAAACTCGGCGATAACGCCAGGGAGCCCGTCTTATTTCGGGTATACCTCGATTCCGGCCAGTTAATTTTCAATTAATCGAGAAACGAGAGGTTGACTCGGGACCACGGCAGGCGCGTATAGCTCGAGATTTTCGATCTATTTTCCTTACGCCGTAAGAGGAAACTCGGTTATTCCTCTTTGCGACCTCTCTCTTGCTCTTGCTCTCTCTGTCTCTCGCTCCCCTCGCGATGACCATCGAATCCGACGAGGAAGCACTAATCGACGGAGTTTCGAGCGCGCTATATTAAACCGCAAAAACTTTATCAATGGTACTCGGTACGTCAGCTGTACGGTTGTTGAGATCGACTGCGAGGAAGCTGGAGTTGCTCGGAGCGAGCTATCGAACGGCATCTGCTGTCGAGTCTAGAAAATAAAAGTCGGAGATGAATCTAAGTACGAAGAATTTCTTTCCAAGTGTGGTTTCTTACGAAGAAATTTATCTGACGATAAACAGAATTTAATAATGAGGGAACCGTGAATGAAGTAGCTAAAAAAATACGCGAAATTTGGTATTCGGAATACAATGTGCGACAGAAAGCAAATAAAAATGTGAAATTGGATTTTTTAATTCTGCATTTCCGTGCACGAAAGAATAATCCTGTAAAATCTCTCAATTGAATATTTCAACTTCCTTCAAAAATAAATGTTTGATTTATTAGGTAATGAATGAAAAAGGTGCATCGGACAACCGACCGAATAGCTATTACAAAAATATTTAACTGATACATATCGAAAAGCTCACAGAATTATAAAAGCTCGTTCCATTTCTTCCAACGTTCACGCAACCTCCACATTTCGATTTTAAACTCGTAAAATCGAAGCATTTTCGAAAATTAATAATATCCACAAATCCACAGCGCCAATCGTACGGCGTGTTCGAATCAATTTGCCCTGCCATACTGCGGGTAATTCAATTTCCTTTTTCACACTCTCGTTCTTTTCGACCGTTTCCACGTCTAACCGTCCCCGAATATAGCCGGCTTCGTATCTATGGTAGGAGACGAATTAATTCTACGGACGTTAAACTGTTGCCGCGTGTTTAATGAATATGCAACGAGTCGACGCAATTAGCCGACAAACTTTGGCCCGCGCGAATTTCGACGCTGTGTCCGCTAACGTCTTCGCAAGTGGAGGGACCGGAGCGAGAGGGACAGGAAAAGGGAACGTTAAGGGAGGAAGGAAAGAGAGAAACGCAGCCCAGAGAGATTTCATACGCTACCGTTTACACCAATGAACCTCAATCGAGTCTCCGTTTCTTCCTTTTCGATAAAAGTTTCTCTATTGTATAATAATTGTGCCATCGAATGAATTTCATTCGCTTTTTTGCGCGCTATGAATAAAGATGCGGTAATTCAAAGTAATGCGCTTTTACGGGAATGTTAAATAATAAAAATGAAAGAGATATAAAATACAGATAAAAATGCTCTTTTAATTAATAACGAAAAATATTGTAGTAAATTCAAAGACAGAATTCGAAAAACGCAATGTACGCAACTTAATTGGAGTAGAAATTTCCATTTTCAACAGCTAGTTGGCGAATGCATCACCAAATTCTGCGATAATGAGAAAACGCCGAAATTGACCCCGGATAAACATTTATACAAATCAAGAGGATTTATTCGTACGTTACATGCCTTTCGAAGACTAACGAAGCGAATCCCGTAGCGCCGAACCACAACTGAACGGAATTGATCGTTCGATTACGCGCCAACTTGAGGTATATTCGGCGATAATGGAAGGTCCGTAGTCGAGCAGAGGGTAGAGGGGACGTCCGGGCGCGTTACGATGTTCTCGCGGGATTTAACTTCATTTCACATTCAAGGTAAGGTAAGCCAGTCCCGGTACATGGGTGACAATCGTCTTAGGAGTCCGCTTTCCGGTTCAGACGCGGAGAAACCTCCTTGTGCGAGCAACCTGCGAGGCATTCTCGTGCCCCTGCACACATGCAACCCGACGTGTTCGGCTGTCTCTCTCTCTCTCTTTCCCTCTTGCGCTCGCAACCGCTGGGATCTCACGGTTCGAGATTACACGGGCCAAATACTCTGTGCTTTGTCCCTCTCTCTCTCTCTCTCTTTCTCTCTCTCTACTCTCTCTCGTATGCTCTCCTCGTTCGGCTCGACTTGCGCGAGCAACTCTGCCACGGACGTAAACATTATAAATAATTTATACCGACCGTGAAAGGTGCGAATATGCTTTATAAAGTGGCGGTGTTCATGGCGCCGCGGCTTCAACTCGACGTCGTTTTATATCGCGAGCGAGTCGCGCGCGCATCTCTCGACCCGTTTTCCGTGCTATATAAATAAGTCCTGTGGTTGATGGTTTTTTACTCTTTCGCGGCGAGGGTATGAATAAAAGAAACTTATAAGTATTAGCCTGTCGTAGGTGGGATTTCTATTCTTTCGGAGTTTCACTTTTGGAATGTCGAGTGAATATTGATTAGTTCTACCCTTGACGCTACTCGTCAAGTTATTAATTAAATTTAAAATGTAAAATCGTCCATCTCGTAGCAAACTTTCAATCCACTATTTAAAAAAATATCGCCCTTTTTTCTCGAAGAATAAAGAAACAAAGCGCGAGATCGAAATCGGCTGGGGAGTCGTGAAAACGCGAAACCGCTGCTAAACAAAATAAGCACACTGCCAAATGGCAATAAGTCACGGATAAAGCGATGTAAATATTGCGAGCTGAATTTTCATGCTGGGAGGGGTAGTTGAAAAAGGTGAGAGAGCGTTAGGGGGGAGGGGTTGGAGGATATCCTTCGCAGACAAGACGCGGCTTTAAGGGCGGTTTTAAGCCGGGAGGAGACGAAAGGGAGGGTGGACTGGTAGGCGGTGATAGGTGGAATAGGACGGTCGACAGTTTGTGTGCCACCGGAGAGAAATTATGGCGAGACGCGAGCGAGCGGGCGTCTCACGTTTGCGGCGAGGAAAAACGTAAGGAGCCGGCTTACAGTCATCGCACCCAACGCGCGAGAGAGATGTTGGATTACGAAAGCCGGATATACCAAGCCTGAGCCCTTCGCTAACCTATTCCGTTTACACCCTTATAACAGTGGATTGAGAATCGGACGGAGAATTGTAACTCAGGCTTGCTTCAATCGTTATAAAATTCTCTAAACTTTAAATTCTCCTATGTCGATAATTAATTTATCATAGTTTATCATTTTTTTTAAGATTTCTGTTGAAGATTATAAGATTCGGTATTAAAACTTTTTGATAATCATGCTCTCGTTCACTGTATCTATGCGGTTATAATCGGATATAACACAAACGTCATTTGTTCTTGGTGAACCGAGGACCAAACGTTTGTTATTTCTATCGTATCGTGTTACCGATATCCAGCGAATACGATACAATTCATGTCGAAACTCTATGACAAATATAAACGTTTCGTCATACTGTGCAGTAATCATTCATGCCTTCATCAATTTCATTAATAACAGTGTAAAATATTGAACA
This sequence comes from Goniozus legneri, assembly GCA_003055095.1. Classification (NCBI taxonomy): domain Eukaryota; kingdom Metazoa; phylum Arthropoda; class Insecta; order Hymenoptera; family Bethylidae; genus Goniozus; species Goniozus legneri. The sequence goes on from NCVS01000749.1 coordinate 6,270, forward strand.
ATTTACCGCGCTACTGCGCTGTAGCGTGTCGAATACAAGTTGTCGAGTCTATTAATTGGCGGTAATAATTGATTAGTAGTGATTCAAAAAAATTCACCAATTATATCAAGTGAATTTCACTTATACACCATTGTACGTGTAACGAATACTGTAATCTACTTAACTGACAGATTTCACTGATCATTTCGGTGACTTTGCTGATTCAATTTCAAAGGGAAACCCACACAACCGTAGATTTCTCGATTTTCGACAAAAAAAGGTTGACAAAGCGAGAAAATCAAAGTGAATTTTTCGAAGAGTAAAAATTTTTGGATTTGCGATATTTCTTCCGCATTCTGACGATTATGCGGGGCTTAAACACACGTTTTGCCCACTTTTGTGTACACACAGTCCGGGCGTAATAAAAGCTTTCGCTACCCGCGATAAATGCGTATGCGTGCACTTTCCGCGTGCACCACCCCCGTACCCCCTCCCTTCCCTCGCAACGTCGGGGTGGATAAACGCGATAATGTCGTTTTGTGTCGTGCGCCATGTAATTTCTCGGAAATCGAATTTCGCGATCTGGTAACGAGCGGGATAAGGATACATGTACGTATGTACATTTTTCCCGAGACGTGTGTTTCGTTAATTCGCGTCGGCCATTACGAATGCCGGTATGAGAGAACGAGAAAAAAAAAGGAACGCTGGAAATGCAAACTCCAAGCCGGTCGTTTCGCGGACGCGATGATATTATCGTGATACCGAATGTAATTGAATTGCGGTGGGCATTCTATATGCGGGCTATTTTTTTAGTAATTGCCATGGTTTTCTTCGTTTCGAAATTGGTCGCGCAGGTTTGGTAGGTCGCGACGAATTTCGTCTGAATAATTTTACGTGCCTTTTCGAGAAATTGGTTACATGAAAATCAAAATTGGAGAATCGTTAGGGACAATCGAAATCGGATTGTCTGATGAGTTGTCTACTACTGCTGACTCTTCTACTTTGAATTCGTATAAGAATGAAGCTTACAGCTTTGCGATTATTGCAAAATTTATCAGTGATACCTCGATTCGGAGCCGATCCAACTAGTTTGGTCAACCGCTAACCCGCTTAACACAACTGCACATTTAAAGTTAAGTCCTACGGCTAAATGTAATACTAAAAGTATTATAAATAAATGCTAAAAGTAATTAAATTTATTTCGCCGTGAAAGTTGCCCGAACTTCTAAACCAGATGAAAATCAATTTTGCATCTATACCGTCAATCGAGTATCAAAATGTTTAAATAAATATTCATACTCCATTAAAGAAGTGACAATTTTGATTTTTTAATTTCTCCATTCGATACTTTCACCAAATGAACATTCAAAAGACTACTCTGTTGAAAATTTCATCGATTCGTCGATTTTTTTTTTCTCAATGCAGTAGTTACAACTATAATACCTTTTCGGTGTCCATCAGCAGAGACAGACGACAAAAAGTACCGAGGAGGTAAAAAGAGTTCGGTTTAGCCGGATAAGAAGGGATTGGTGAACGAATAGAGAATTCAGAGGTCCACTTTCATTGCCATTCCGAAACTCGTACGAATTTCCGCACGACTTCTATCGTACAGTCCGTGCATCGGTGGGGTTACCTGATTGATAAATCCACGGGTGCTCAATGATGCGTTTATTTGTTCGAGAATTAGGCCGAGAGAGCGGCGCTCGAGCGCAGTGAACGGTGCAAGAAGGGGTGGGGGAGAAAAGCTTTTCAGCGAACGGCAGTGGGAAGAGTGCTCACGGGTAATGAGGGATCTTAGGGGACGAGGAGGGGGGGGGGGGAGAGGAGGTTCAACGAGTTCGACTGGACAAGGTGGAGAGGGTGCAGTCGCGTTCGTCCACCGCAATCGGTAAACCTGTAAAACATTGGGTTAGTTGCCCCTACCCCTTGTCTCTCTCTTTCTCTCTGTTTCGCTCTATCTCTCTCGGTTTCGCTACCGTGCTATATAGCACCCAACTCTGCTCGAAACCGAGTTCCAATTCCCAGGCTACGGTGACACTTTTGGTATTATCGTATATACTGGATAGACCGGATTTCTCTCGTTGTTAAAAATTTTTGATTCGATTTGATGTGAATCGGCTGTCGAAAATGGTCCGATAATAGAATTATAAATATTTTTCAAATTGTTTTTGTTTTCCACTGACCGAGTTTGTATGAACATTGCGGAAATCGCCTTTCTTGAATTCGTTAATAATAAAATGTCCGATACGTGATTTACCCTTAAACAGCTGGACAAGAAAACGTGACTTAAGATTACGCTATTAATTTTTTTCAATCTTGCCTCGGAGGTCGCCTCGACCAGTTTGTTACAAAGCGCTGAATTGAAAATAATTAACAGAGATAAAAACTCTTAGCTCACGATGAACATTTCTCCACGATAATTGAATAAAGCTCGGGAGGAACAAAAAGTAGAGCTTAAATTAAAATTCTGTTTACAACACGGAAGGTTCCATTTATGTGCGATTCCTCCAAACTCTTCTTGTATCTTGAAATTCCTATTAAGACGAATGAATTTCAATTTGCGCAAATATATATACGGGAAAGACTCCCGTTCGTACTCGCGCGTCGTCTTTTCTCAAAGTCTTTTCCTCGTTCTCTCTCTTTCTCATTCTCGAGTTTCTCTCGCTGGCACGGCATCGTCACCCTCTTTTCCCAACGCCACTTGTCGTTTTCTTAATGCCGTCAAATCGATTTTGCACTCGACGCTCGCGAATAAAGCGGATTTCCATTTACCCTTTGCTCTATCGCGAACACGGGACTCCGGTGTACCCTTATAATTAACCCCCTTTACGGTGCGCGTCTCTCGCGATTATTTCAAGTTTTCCGCGTTTCCCCCGATCGGTGTAAACATAATAACGCGACAAAGAGGATGGACATAGCTCAGCTGGAAGCGAAATAGTTTTGTTTTACGAGACTGCGAAATACCCGTTACGTGAACTTTGAATCACGTAAATAAATGCACTCGAAGTAAAAACAGACTGCAGAAGCGAAATTGTATTTGATAAATATTTCTGTTGTTTCTGAATTATTTTTAGACAATTAAAGTATGATAATTTTCGCGTGAACTTCGAGTTAAACATACAACACATATTCGAAAGGAAAACATACGGTGGAAGTAAAATTATATTCGACAAATATTTACGTCGCATCTGCATTTTTAAACAATTAAAAAAACATTAATATTTCCACGAAGCTTATTCGTTAAGTAAACAGAATATCCCGAATCAAGTACCGAAGGATATTTCGACAAATCCGAGCGAATTCGTCTCTCAGCGATTCGAATCAACGTTGCGCGTTTTTTTTTTCGTTTCGAATCGGCGCGACGAAAAAAAAAATCAGCGCATCGAAACGGTAACTCAGCCGGTGCAGGACCGTTTGGCAGGGACGGAACATTCGTTAAACGGGTGTCGCTGATATAATAATGCCGTTGATTTGCGAAGCGCGTGTATTATTTTTTAGCTACAACCGACGAGCCCGTTATTTACGCTACTGCGCGAACGTACGCCGCGCTGTATCGCTCGGATTACGTAAAAAATCGCCCCTATATTCCGCCCAGCAACACATTTTTTCCTCCCCGCTCTTTTTTATTATTTTACGACTCGGTTAGTCCGCATCATGTCGTAACGGCGTTGTAATATAGTTTCGGGTCCAATCTATCGACGGACGGGGTAATAAAATGAAATTTTACAACTATCGGGCGGTACTCGTCGAGATAACCTTTCTGCCCTTTTTTTTTCTTTTCGCTCATTACGGTTTCGAGAAAATTGTGAAATTTTTTCACGAAATCGAATACATATTCGTTCGTTCTAGTTTCCCGTGTGTTTCGAATTTTTGGTGTTTCAGATTTTTGAATATTTTTGCGCTTTGATAAAAGATAAAATAAATAGGTATGGTATTTTCAGACCGAAATGCAATTTATTCGAAATGGAAATGTTTGTTACGTTCCCGTGGACTCTCAAATGCACGAGGAAAAGGATTTTTTTAATAGCAATTGATCATCTTTCATTTCGGAATCAAGCTCGGAAAACCGTCGAGATTTCGCTGAAACACTCGTCGAGCGCACAACTCGGTCGCGCACCGTACAACGCAACATTCGCAACGTAAAAAGATAACTCATCTCGAGCGCGGAACTAGCGATCAGTTAAACACGATAATCTCGTACGACAACGATGGGATCGTATAACGACGTTAGATTTAATTCCGATTGTGGGACGAGAGATCGTTCGCTTACGCACACACGCGCAAGCCGTGGAATAATAGAGCCATAAATATCTATAATTTCAATTTCCAGAAAGGCAATAAACGTATCGAATGTATATTCCAGCAGGTCCGTCGGAAATGGACGCAATATCACCGTAACTCGTAGCTTCCTCTATTTCTTTTTTTATTTGCACATCTCCCCCTCCTCCCTCCATCTTTCTCTCTCTTCCTCTCTATCTCTCGCTCTCTCCTTCCGCGAAACGAGAAACACTCACGGGAGAACCGATAATTTCACAACGGGAATGCACAAAAAGCGTATTATCCCGCACCGAGCATCCCCTCCGGATCTTGGATTGATCGTTTGCCTCTCGAAACGCATTACTTCTTTGGCATAAACGGAATGCAAGTATCGATACATCGACGCGATTTATCGCGTATGTATACGCGGCAAATGAGATCCACTTCGCGTAACGTACTCCACTTCGCGATATAAAAAACAATATGCCGTCGTAAAACGGTCAACCCGGAACGGTCGCGAGAAATGAACGATACGGACGATAAAAGTTCCTTTTCATCCTTCTCTTCATTTTCTTGTGTCTCGCTGTGCTCGAGGTACGGTATTTATGGACTTGGGCTGGTAGCGAGTCGATCGGTCGACTCGGCATCCCTGACTCCAAGTTCTTGACCTTGAATTTGGATTTTTTTGGAATGTACCAGTGAATGTCAAACAAAAAATAGACTTGATGATGAAGTGACAGTTGAAATCTCAGCAAAATTTATTAGAACGTTCTGTGAATGTAACTAACTCACAATTTATTATAGATTTGAACAAAAAGTTAATAGAAGATCTCTTTTAAAATATTCATTAATCTAATTCTAGTATAGTAAAAAGTAATTCGTATAGTTCAGAACGAATCTGACTAATCTATAAGAGTATTAGTTTTTATTTTAAGTTCGATGTTATGTTTATAACCTTAAAAGTTCAATAATTAGGCCCTCTACCAAGTATCAGATTCGTCAGAAAAATATAGAGAATATAGGGATCGAAATTGAAAATTTCTCAATCAGTGTTTACTCCCCGCGCCGAAACCAGAAGAATAGAAATTTCGCTCGGAAGAGATCCAGTGATCAGAGGTAAGGTGCGATCTATAGGGTGAGTCGGGGAGGGCTACGCGTTACTCCCCACTCCGGTTTTCGGCCCCTCGTTTCAGTTCCGCCCCACTCCCCGAGGCAGGCAAAGGGGTGTAGCTGGTGGTAGGGGTGAGAAAACCGGGGAAGGGATGATGTCACGAGGCTCCGTGGCTATCCTCTCTCTCGAGCTCGGCCGGCTCTAGTGGGGTTGAAGGTGGCGGTGGTGGCGCGCAATGATGGCCGGGGGGTGAGGGGCCTCGCGAGAGGGGGTGGAAAGAAGAGAGGGTACGCTCGAGTCTACTCAACGCTCGATGCCGCACCAGTGCGGATCGTGATTCGGCGGGACGTGCAGCGTCGGATCGCTCCTTCTCGCTCTCGCGCGCGCGCGCGTGCGTCCTATATAGATACACACTCATCTATATATATATATATATATATATATATATACGTAGTCTCCTGACCCACTTTCGGTGAGAGGGCCAGCATCTTTTACGTAAACAACGTAATTCCGGGCCGATAGCTATTTCACCGATAGCCGCCTCTTCTCTCCTTTGGGGGTGGAACAGGCGAAATAACGCTCCTCGAAGTACGCGAGACTCGCGGCCGGTAAATGCCGCGAGACGCGTTTCCCGAATTCGCATAATCGTGGAATACGAGGGCTTTACCCTCTCCTTCGACGGGAACTCTCGGCGTTCCGGAACTTACCACCTCGACCTGATATCCCATATTCGTTCTCGATTCTCGCCGTTGTTTCGCACAGTGGAATTGTGTACGTCCTCGCGAGAGCTTTTTCGTACTCGTTGCTTTTTTTCTCGCTCTCTTTATGACTGTCGTTCTTTTTTTCACCGTTTCATAGTTGATCGACGTATCGCGACTGTTCCACGAGCAATTCGGGGCCGGTGATGCGAGACGAGGAGATTGACTTTTTCGCGTTCCGCAAAATACGATTTTTTTGTACTCCGATGTGGTATAGCGCCAAATAATGGCTTTTTCTCGTCCGGTGGCTAGAGAGAGAAAGAGAGAGAGAGAGAGAGAGAGAGAGACGTGAATTCTGAATTCCTAATAGTGTTTGCACGCCGGGATATAGCTTTGTCCTTTTCAATTCGCTCGCGGTATTACAAACGAACAGAGAGAGAGAGAGAGAAAGAGAGAGACAGAGAGCGAATTCTCGCGCTTCGTGCGCGAGCGCAACACAAGGGGCGCGATGTGTGAGCAATTTTTCTGCTTGCATTTGTGCCTTCTAATTTTCCCATTATTCTCCTTGCAACAGCAGGAATATTTTCTTACGCTCCATAGCTACTAGCTGCGGTCAAGTTCTCGCAAATCGGATACTTAACGAGAGTACGAGAAAAGAATTCGCGGAATTCTTCTGGGTGTAATTGGAATTGAATTTTGTGATGCTCCATTGGAACGTAAAGTGAACATTTTTTGAGTCACTGGAGTTTAATTCGTCGACAAGCTATGAATAACGTTACAAGGGTTGTTAAAAGCGAACCGATTACTCGCAGAAAACGGATCGAGTATCCTCTTCGATAAATTCGCAAAGTTCGAGTGCCTACGTTTAATTTTGATCCGCTTAAAAATTTGAGTTTGCGATAATTCAGAAATTCCCATCCGTTTTCGCAAAAAAGATAAAAGTGAACGAGCCCAATTAAATGTTTATTTTCATGTAGGTGAATTTGATTTTTATATTTTTATATTAATTAAATAAACTGTCAACAACACTGATGGGATTTTCATTATACCAGAAATCATAGCGCCTCAAAAACACTCGAACGGCATTTCAATAAACAAGTAACGAAACAAACGAACCGATTATTTTTTATCCATTCTAATTATTCTCTCCGTTCATTCTAATTAATGGATCCACCGCTCTCCGCCCCTGGAACAGCCAATTTCGTAACATCCGCAAGGAAGTATCCCGTAAGCCCGCTCAACTTTCTCCTTTTTTCGCGTCCCGATACTGCATAATACGTGCTACGGGAGGGCAGAGTCTTCGTTTCGCGTATCGCGTTCATTACACGCCCATTTCGTGGCTTTTACGCTCTCGCGCCTTCGACTTGCTTAATTAATTTCGCTCGTGCTCGCGAGCTCGATAGCTAAAGCGTCTCGTTTTCGGTTGCGGGTACGTGGGGCGTAAGAATAAGAGTGAGGGACTCGCCAGCGAAAAAAGGAGCGATAGAATGAGAACGAGAGAGAGAGATAGAGAGTGAGAGAAAAAAGGGGAAACGAATTTTCCACCGGACGTAATTGGCTTTTTCTCGCGGGTACCGTATATTATTAACTACCCGGGGTAGCCATGTTTATTAATCAACCGGGGTCTCGGTACTTGGTGCCCCCGGCTCCGGAGGGGGTAGGGGGTATCGATAACCCGACGTGTGTACCATAAAGCTTGACGCACGAGCCGCGTATTTTCCGCTATCTCTCTTTCTCTCTTGCGCGCACTCGCAATTATCAGCTGCCCGTTCGTTATTTCGAATATTAAACAAATATCTTATCGCCGTGCAATTTTTAATTCACTCTTTGTTTTATCATCGATTCGGTATTCCATCTGTTGAGTCGAGCACGGAGAAGAAAAATGATTAAATTGGGTTAATGAATATTTTTCAGGCAAGGTTATATCCTCGCTGGTTTTATGTTTCGATGTTCATATACGTAGCTTAGTGCAGTAATCGAATTTTTTTAAAATAATTAGTTATCGATTTTTTAGATGCATTCGAGAGATATTTCTGAAATTCGAGGTGGCTCTGGTTCGAGTACGTGCGTTTAATTGTTTAGTTCGTCTCGGAGGCATAGCTGGTTTATTGGTGCCTCGCGCCATTAAGAGGATTATCCCCAGCACTGTCATTATCTTACATCGGTTACAGGGAAGGAACAAATATCGCGATGAAACTTCCATTCGCGAGGACGTACAGCGCGCCTCGGGAGTGACGTTAGTTCTCTAAGAGTTCATTTGTTTCAATTAGATGCGATATTCTCGCACTATCGACTGAAATTCTGAACCTGCGCTAATTAATTTCTTATACTAATTACTCGAGAATTTGTATTAATATTTCGGTGATAGCCTTGTTAAAAATCTCTAATTTTAATTTATACTGTTGATTGTCATTAGCTGAAATACGATATGTGGTCCTAATTCCACTTTTCCTAAATCGAAAATTAGAACTAGTTTCAGCCCGATTGACCCCAATCAACTCCGAAATCGAAAATCGAAATCACCTCGAAATTGGAATTTATATTTTCATTTCACTCTCGACTCTCCCCATCCCGTACAATCGACCCCGATAACCAGCAATTAACGAATTAAACGAAATCGCGAGGTAAATTTCCCCTCGCCACCCATCGAGATCGCGCTGTATCGATTCGCCGGCCGGAAGATCGTTTCTCATCGGCTATCTCTCCGGCTCTTCTTTAACTCGGTCTTTCACCTCTATCCATTCTTTTTTTCACCCCCCCACTCCTCAATCTTTTTCATCGACCCCGAAGGTCCGTCGGGGCGAAACGGGACGATCGTTTTTCACGATTTTTCAGACGTCGGGACCGGTACGAGATTAGCGAGCGGTGAGGTGACGCGTCTCGCTCTAGAACGAGACCTTTATAACGTCGTTTTACCCATCGAATCGCTACCATTTCGCGAGCCATTTCGGTGCTTCCGCGAAAGGCGTGTAGGAGCCTCGATTCCGGTTCGGTGCTCGCTTTACTCGAGGACACTGAGGATCGTAAAGAGAGCTCTACCCCCTCCTCTCCCACTCGATTCGCCACCCACTCGCTGCCCACTCGCGCTCCCGTGTCAGCGTTATTTACCATCGCGTGGACTCGGCCTCTCCGGCCGCAAAACCGGTTCGAGAAGCGCGAGAGATCTAGCTTTGCACGCACTGCAGGCGTATGTAGCTCGCCCACTCGCTTTTCTTCTTGCAACCTCGCGGAATCTCTTTCTCTCTCTCTCTCTCTCTCTCTCTCTCTCCTTTCTCGACGCTGCTCCTTCTCGGCGAGCCGAGAAAACGTTCAGGTGTCGGCTTCTTAAGACCGAATCCGGATCGATGTTAGTTTCGCAAGACTCAAGGTGGAATTTCGTTCCTCGCCGAGGCTATTTTTGGCCATTATTATTTATAGGATGATATTAAATCAAGTTTATTACTTTCCATAGTAAAATTGAATGAAATAGTAGATATGATTTACCCATTTTTTAATTTATAATTAACTAAACAATCTACAAGGGCAACGACAAAACTGAAATATCGAGATTAAAGATCAAAGAAATATTTTTCTTTGATTGTTTCGTCAAAAATTTCTCCAGTAGATTCAAGTTTTAGGACTCATTAACAGTTTCTAAATAAGTCGAAAATTTCGAGTCGGGATGTTTCAGGCCA
>NCVS01000749.1:16039-39885 GCA_003055095.1 Goniozus legneri
GTCTTCAACCCTCGCCCCCACTCTCCACCCTCCCCTCCCAGAGCCTCGTGCCGTTTCTCTCGCGTTCGCGATCTTTCAGCCTCCAGTTTGCTTCCCTCTCTCGCGTCGACGAGATCTCGCCGTACGAGAGGCGGCTCGCTGCCCGGACGCTCGCGATTCTCGTAGATCTAGATCGGTTTCGAATTTTTCACTCCGCCCCGAACTCTGGAGGGAAATTCTCCCTCCTCTCGGTTCCCCAAATCACTCGTGCAAATTGGCGAAATCGCAGTTGCGGAATTCATCAACTCGGAAGTAGTCGAGATTCTAACGAGTCCGGCCGATTTTGGGGGGAAGGAAGGATTCGATTTCGGTTCTCGATCGAGTTTCACCGTCCATTAGCGAAATCGAATTCATTCGCGGAGCGTTATTGGTGAACGTCTTTCTCCTCGCTTTTCCAGAATCCAGACGAGAATGAATCGCCCGAGGAACCGTGAATTAGTGATCGAATTAGGGTGCGAAACGGTCCCTAATGCCGTTGCGTCGTCGGACTCGGTGTGAGCGTTCTCTGTGATTGAAAATCGAGCAGGGATAAAAATAAAAGAGAGAAAGAAATCAGTGCGGGGGAGGGGGATGAAATTGCGCGTGTGAATCGAAGTTCGGTTTATACGGCCGCGTAACGAAAATCGCCCTGGGTCCGATAAATCTCGGAATTTATCGCCGGACCAGTTTTCGCGGACCGCGTCGGTTAAGTGCGAGGCTGCTCTGCGCGTGTGTGTATAAATATATGAATCAGTGTGCCCGTGTGGAGTGTTATAAATCCGTTGGAACGATCGGTGCGCGGGTGTCCTTTTAACATAAACCTCGTGGATAGAAAAAAAGAGGAATCGTTGCCCGGTGTAAGAACCTCCCCTGCTGCTATTTTTCGCCTGGTGATTGAATTCGGAAAAGGGGTGGTCCAATAAAGAGCGAGATAGCTCGTGTGTGCTCGATGCTGCTCGAGATCCACTCGACGTCTGGTGTCTCGCTAGCATGTGCGTGAGCAGCCCGTTTCGGATATCGGGAGGATAATTCGTGGAAGCAGGAGCTCGTGGAGAGACAGAGGGGGAGGGAGACATATAGAGAGCAAGAGAGAGAGAGAGAGAGAGAACGACAGAAGCGATCTAGCACCGATCGCATTGGATTAGGATCAACGTCGCGTGGAAGCACTCCCTCACCACGTCTCTCGCCCAGGACTCGCGAACATCATGGACGCATGGAAGCAAGGCAGGATCGTTTACGCTTATCTCATCTGGGTCGTCCTCAAAGCCACCGGCGTCGGCGGACTTTTCGGTAAATACACGCTTCGCTGGTGTCCAATATGATTTTTCATGCTAGTAAGCTCGTAGAGCCTCGCCTCTCCGATTCCCGTGTCTTCGGGGCTAATGACGTTGGCTCTGCGTCTGTACTCTACGGGGTGTACGGTACTTGCGATTCGCTAACGTACAATAGAATTTTACAAATTCATTTTTATCGAGAATATTTCATTTAATGTCAAATATTAATGGATAATAAATTTCTTTGCACGATAACAAATTTTTATTATTTAGTGAACCTAATTTAATATTCGTAAAACAAATTGATATAGAAATCAAAATTAGAGATTGCCATTTGACACTCGCGAACAGAGATGAGAATCAAGGCCAAGACTATATCGTACCGTCAAGTGTTCCTTTCAAATGGAGAAACTTTCGCGTTCAACATTCATATCGCTCAAAATGGGACACCCTGTATATATAAACCCTATCTTATTCCACCGCGTCTAGCTGACTTCCTTCGTTCTCCGTCCGGAATTCTTCGGCGAGTCGCGAAAATAAATTACGTTCGCTCGGAATATCCGGAAAATCGTTCTTTGGCAGTGAGTGGTACTCGGCGTGGGTGGAGAGGACGATTCTCACGATTGCTCCGCTAGGGTAATGAGCAATTCGCGTTGCTTACTTATTCACGAGTAAGTCTGGTGCCTCATCTGGTTCGATGGAGCCAAGAGGTGCTGCGGCTTATTCAACAGAAGAACACAATCGAAGAATGACTCGAGATACTCGCGATTCGGTAATCGTTAAGTGAAATTTGACATTGTCGGATGTACTCCACCGGTTCGAATGTGCTTTCAAATATTCGAAGCGAATGAAACGAAACTGGGTTCGATATTTGTTACCAATTCAGAAATTTTTTAAATATTTCATTTCTTGGGAATGATGAAAAAGATATCCTCGAGGAAACTCAAGCATCGATTTTGACCTTTCACGGTACTTCTCAATGGCAGCACGCCAAAAAAGTTTCATTTGGAATTGATATTGACCTGCTTCTTTCACTGATGCTATCGAACCCAATGATGAGCCTAGTTGAAACTCGTTAGGGGTGAGGCGAAGATGAAATCTATCGAATTGGGACCGAATCGAGTCTCAACACCGCTTATCTGCTTATTTCGAAAACGGTGAGAATCAAAACTGAATATTCGAATCAGTATCCATCCGCGAAAATAAATCTCATTCCAAGCTATCAAAAATTTTATTCGAAACCGAATGAAAACCGACGCGAGTGTGACTGTAATATAAAGCTCGTTGAATCGGGATTAGGAGATTTCGAGAAGCACAATATACCCGGGAAAACTCGATTATATTTTTTATCAGATAAATTTCTCACGGATATTGAACTATTAACTTACAGTTTCCGCTTTGACAACGTTTTCAAATTTTCATTCGATTTGTTCGTTATGAACGCATCTGCGATAAATATTAATAACGGAACTCTGGGCATATTAAATCGTTGAAATTCATGAAAAAAAAACCTTTTTCTCTTCGAGTTTTTTTCAACTCTTTTTTTTCAGACGAGAAGAGAGGAGGAAAAATATTATTTTGGCCGGCGGATATACAATCTGCAAAAAAAATTGATTTGCGAAAGCGCCGTTCTGAAAATATTTGTTCGAGACGGGAGATGATTTTTCCGCTCGCTTTAGTCCGGTTTATTAAACGAATCGCGCGGTAGCGTGGGTATTGTTTCGCGATACGCGTACTCAGTATCCGATTCCTATGTATTGTCATTTTCCCTCTGTCCTCTCACTCTTTCTGTCCCCTCTTCCTCTCTTTCTCTCTCTCTCACTTTTCATATCTCTCGTTTCGCTCGAAAGATATCGCTCGCTCCTACAGATATACAAAATGCGAGGAGAGAAACGCGAACAGTCGGAGGAAAATTTGAATTACATCGAGTGTAAAAACGATAGACACTTCCCTCTCGCGTTGAAGATAAATTATTCAGCTCCAATCATCCGAGTCGGAGGCAAAAAGAGATCGTTATTATTTTGTCCGTCGCGCGATTACGCGCTACGTGTGAATTTTAATTTTCCCGCATTACGAAATCGTTCGGTTCGTTCGACGCTTCGTTAGACGGCGATCGCCGTTGGGATCTCTCGCGAGAGGCTGGATCGGTCAACGAGCGAATATCGATCCGAGTTTTTCCCTTCCCCCTCCCGAAAGCGAATTAACGAGCTTTTTCATCATCATCCTACCCGGCGTAATGCGATGAAAAAGTAATAACGCCGCGAGGATGAGGCAATCGAGCGTGCGATCCTAAGTGGGCACCAGAACGAATCGAACGGAATTGACCGGGCGGCGTGTATCCGTTATGACCGTCGAAAATTTTTCGGCTCGTAAACACGAAGGGTGCGATTCCCCGCACGCGAGAGATATCAACGCCGATTCCGTGCCGGGCTCGGTTACGAGTTATTTACGGTAAACCGGTACGCTATATATCTCTCTCCCCCTCTCTCCTCGCGCGCATTCCCGCGCCGAATCACCGCCAAGATGAAGGGATTTCTATTCTGCGAGAGCGCGCCGCGAATTAGCCCCCGGATAATGAAGTTTCCCCCCTCCTCCTCCTCCCTTACGGCTCGTTGGCCGGTAGAAATTGTCAGCTGCGGCGTAACTCCCCCCCGAATCGCTGGGACGTTAATCTATTATCAGATTCTCGCCCGTTGTCTGACGCGTCGCCCACCACTCATCGATACTTAGCTGCGAACTAGTCTCGTCGATACCAGCCATGCCTCTCGGTATTGAATTTCTGATGCCGCGTGGTGTTCTAGGAGAACCGCGTGACCTTGGTGTAGATTGTTCGAGAAATTTCAAATGAAAATGTCTCTTTTCAATTTTTTATGCACTGCGCAACTTCCGTGAGTTATTTTGGGTTCTCTCTAGCTAATGAAAAGTGTTTTTTAATGATGCGATTTTAATTGCGTGATTTTCAAATAATTTTCCGGAAATACGTTTTCCGGACGAGGTCACTGTTGATTCGTACCAGTCGAAATCCGTCAGAGAACAGATGCAAACTGCATCTTCTATTCAAACTTGATCTAGACGTACGTGTTTCATCCTATCGGCAATCCATTCCGCATTAGCCAGCAACGCGAAGATGATATTTCAAACGTTTGCATAGGTCGTGGGAGTGTGCGAATATGGCTGTCTGATATAACAATGTTCGGATGACAATATTAATTAATCTTATCGCGATAGTTGTCAACGAGCAATGAGAGTCGGGTATCTACGGGTATCTAGCCTGTTGGAATTATACCCGAACTTGATGAGTCGAGACTAATGCAGTGGAAACAAGCGCGCATGCGCCTGTAGCCAATAATCCTCAGTGGAAAATTCAACTATCGACTGAATAATGAATCGTATACATCCAGGTGAATCGAGGTGATACTCGAAAATCGAGAATCGAGGAAATCGACTAAACATTCAATTCCGCCCCAAATTCGATCTCGCTCGAGTTTTCCTTCACGGTTGAAGAAATTCAAATTTTTCACTTAGAAAACTCCAGCGGATCTCATTAGAATCGAGATTCATTTTTCTTTTCCCCCTCGCACGGTGACGCATCCGCAAGTACAGTTTATACACGGCAAGTCGCGAAACGCTCATGGAGTCGATACTTCTCTCGTCTTTTACGTCGTAGTAAAATAACTATATAGCGCGTCTGAGTCTTGAGGGGGTGGTATTCTCCTGAAACGACGCAACGTTTATCGAGAGCGCTGGATAAAAGGCGTATCGGGGCCGACTGTTGGCCGTGCCGGATTGGCTTCTGGTAAATATTGCTGTCTCTCTTTTTCTCGCGTTCTCTCTCTCTCTCTCTCTCTCTCTCTCTCGCTTTCTCTAGTGGCAGATATTTTAACTCGGCGGCTAGAGGGAACAAGACGTCGTTTCGACGTTTTACAATGTCAGCGTGCTCTCGGCGCTCGTGGTTAAACCAGCGCGAGAGTGGCTCGGCTGTCTGTGGCGTATAGTGCGGTGGATTGGGCTCGGAGGAGGACGAGAAAGCTCGAGAGTGGACGTTGCGCTCGCGCGAGATGCTCCGCGCGTTATCGTCGCCGGCGAGAACCCGACGTGGTTATTCTTTCGAGAGAGCAGCTTGACTTTTAGCGTCGATCTTTTATTTGTAATTGTCGGCCGGATGGGGGGACTGAGGTATTTCTCGAGAAAAAGCTGTTTCCACTCGTATATTTGCACTTCGTGTATTTTCGTTATTTTTCTTCCGAACTCTCGCTCTTTAATTCGAAAAAGTCAGGTAAGTTTAACGAATGAACTCGGATTTCAATTTTTCAAGCGATAGATAAGTTGATTAAGTTAATCGTTTTTGCTCGTATTTAATGTACTTAAAAACATTGAATTCAATTCAATTTTCATTCTTAATTGAATCGCGTCTTCCCGACTAATGCGTCAATTAGATACCTGCTACTCGCAGGTCTCATCCCATCTTTATTCTCGTCGCGTTGTCAACTCAAAATGTGTTCTGTAGGCTACAAGAGGAAGGCACTCCCCGCTATTTCGCTGGAAAATTTTATACACTCGACTTCTCGAGACTTTGCCGTCGACAGTCAACCATTTTCGCGACTCGGTGAAATTTTCTTTCGAAAGCGTTCGTTAAGAAGAGCGAGCTTAGTCGCGCATTTTTTTTATCCGCTTTAATCCTGCTCTTTTTAAATCTCATTCAATGTAGACACTGTTAAACGCTTCCTTAGGAATTGAAGAACAATTTTCATTTCGTTGATGAGACAAATCTTTTCAAGACACATTCACCCTCTCTCGAAAAATTTCTGATACACCGGAAACGGTTGATCCGACTATTTCTCATAAATTGGATATAACAGAGACTTCGGAAAGAGAGAGAGAGAGCGCGCATTTTCACTTTCCCTGGAATAATTTTGTTTCGAACCTCGATAATGTATTTACTCGCGGTAAATATGTAAGCTACTTTCGATCGTACGATGTTATTTGCCTCGAGAATCAAAGTTCCGGAAGTCGACAAGATTAGATCTGCTATTTTCCTTTGCTTCGTTACGTTTATTTTCAATGAAGTAATATTAGTTTATCGTGCACAAATACTTGAATAATCCATGGTTTGTTTATTTTTATCTAAAACGGAGATGGCGAAATTAATACTTGGATGCAAAAATAAGAATGGCATTTTAACTGGCGATAGATTTTTAGTGGAAAATTGGCAAAATGACGAGTGCGCGCAGTTTCGGTTCTGCGAATTTCGCGAGGAAAGATGAAAGACGCGAAGATTGAAGGAAAGGCTGAAATTGGGTTATTTCTTGACGTCTCATCAAAAGGTCGGATAGGAATATGATAGCGAGAGGAAGTAACCGAGTCGCGAATGAAACTCGCGTACCGTGAATTGCGCCTCGAGCTCGAAACGCATATGGAGGTTCGCGAACATTTATCACACGAAGAAATTCTCAGTCAATGTCATACTTCACTCGCAATTTTCGCCAACCCGCGAAACAATAAATAACTCGCCCAGCGCCAGGGTTACAGATTTCATTAACTCGGGCGCTAAATTTACACCAAGATAACCGAGCCCTGCAATACGTTTCGTTGTATTTTTCAAAAATAGAAAGTAACCGGGGTTGATATTTCGCGGGCAATCGAGCCAAAAGTAGTTTCTATTGGAATTTCTATGAAAAATTAGCCAGACTTTTTAAGAATTAAATTTTTCGATCGATGTACAAACAAAGCGAAGCTGGATACATTGCTGTTAATGTATATCTGTTGTATAGTTTGAGTATTGGAAACGAATTTCCGGACGCTAAACGACTATTACCAGCCAATCCTGATGTGGAATTTAAATCGATTAAATAATTGACCACTTTGTGCAAAATTGTCGAATGAATTATCAGTGATTCGCATAATAATTCATACATGAATAATACCTCAATCGTTCCAAGACAATGCCAATCGTTTATGAACAGTGGTACAGTGAGAATTGAATTCGGGTACGTGGAATTAGCGTATTAAGTGCAACAGTTGTAATAATTTCCGTATTATGTTAAAAGGCCACCGATGAGGAGCAGAGACCATTTATCAGAATTATTCGCTTTTGCGGTTCGCTTTGAAAATTTTAGCATTACATAGGTTGTTTCGAACTTGAAATTCCGAATGGAGTTGAATTTTCACTGAGAACGATTTTAAAAATACGACTGTATATTTATACGATTAAATTATAATATAACGTTCCCGGATTACTTCGCAAATTTTCACACAATCCAGCTCGAGTACGGTGAAAAATATAAGGAAGATAATAAAATATAAAAATTCTCGACCTAAATTATTTCTGAATAATCTCCAACCAATTTTTACTGAGTATTTTTTTATTACAACACCTATCCCGGTAATGCTCTCACCTTCGATATCTACCCTATTTTCTTCTCTGTTTTTCTTGGGTTCTAACTGTATAAATATAACAATGCAATACGTCTAACTCGAGCGTAAGGTCGGAGTAGTGCACGTACTGTCGATGTGGCTATCTGCAGCGTGCCATAAATGAAAAAGTATCGATCGTGCGGTGGGTTACCGTTGGATA
Organism: Goniozus legneri; assembly: GCA_003055095.1. NCBI lineage: Eukaryota > Metazoa > Arthropoda > Insecta > Hymenoptera > Bethylidae > Goniozus > Goniozus legneri. Next base: position 23,906 of record NCVS01000749.1, read on the forward strand.
GGGCGGTGTACGTGATAAAGGCAGAGGAGGTAGGGCGACTGGAGGATCCTTTGAGACATCGGGATTGCGTCTTGGAACGCGAATATACATCGCTCATGCTCCAGGACTCCTCGTGTCGTGTGTATGAAGCGGAGGTGGAGGGGGCAAAAGAGGTAGAGAATAGGCCGTGGATGGGTAATGAAAGGAGAGTAGAGAAGAGAGGGAGCGAGAGAAGGAGAGAGAAGAGAAGGAAAAGGGACGACTGAATACCATTGCGTCCCGAACGAGTTGGAAGGAGCTCGAGCCAGTCATCGGTATCTTCGAAATTGAATTTCTTGGGTGCGATTAGACGTGGGGGGATCGGCTCGAATATACCGCGCTTTGCTCTATATATATAACTCTCTCATTTCCTATCTCTCTTTTCTCTACCTCCCCCCGTCATCGTTATTTCACGAGACGTGCGAACTACATATACAGGGTGACTCGATAGACCTCGATCGAAATTTCGATTTTTCAATCGTATTGATTTTTTTTAACCTCTTACGATGAATTAAACGAGTCTCGTAAGAGATCTGTAATAAATGGTACACCCTATACGTAGTCTCATCGAAATCCTGATGAAACGAATTTGGCTTATCTATCGCGGCGAAGTAGCCCGCTTCATCGCCAAGAGGAAATACGAAGGGATAATAAAACCGATAATTTACGGTGCGCAAATAATCGAATCAATTCGCAATTTGGCGCGATAAATTAGACCGATCGATCGGCGAAGGAAGCGCGAAAGTTGAGGCCGGTTTATAACCTATATTTTTCGAAACTTTTTTCTCCACGCAACTCGGTGCCGAGGGAGCCAAACTTCTCGAGAGCACTGACACGCGAATCGTTAATAACGTTGCTCTCAATAGAGAGAGAACAAATTATAGAAATATAGCCAAGGGTTACTATTCCGGTCAATTTAATCTCTTCGTCTCACTTTGAAAATTCTGTAATTCAATGTTTTTTTTTTTTTTCAAAAAATATTGTAAGGGAAATTCGAAACGTTAATCTATAAATTTAATAGATACAAAGCGCGCTTCCTCGAAAAATTCGATTGGACCGACAATCTATCATCTGGATACGTTATCTGTCATCCAAAAATTCGGCGAACGATAATTCCCCGAATAAATCGAGGCAAGTTTTAGTATCGTTTCACCTTACTCGCGTTTCGATTTACACTATCGGGTATCGACGCGTACGACCGCTATCAATTTCGGTTATCCAGCCCTCTCAACCTGCGCGTATACGTACGCGTATGTGTGTACGCAAACCTATCTATGTATATTGACGCGCTGCACCGATGCATGACACGTAGGCACGCGAGTTTAGCCTCGCTCACGAGCATTTCGGACGGCCGAAACGATTGCGATTCTGTGGCTGCCGATACCGCTGTACGGCCATTGAAGCACGATCCGCACGGTGAACCGATACTTAAGTGCACCAAGCGACGTTGGTCACCTTTGCCCGAGCATTACCACTCGCGTTAGCCGTTTCATTCGGCAACTTACGCCGTCCCGAGAATCGCCCCAAAGGATCAAAGCTCGAACGCAAATCGCTCGAAATTGCCATTGGATTTTTCCACGCTTTTCCTTCGAACCGGCTGCACTTCGGTATGTGTTAAAATCTAATTAACTCTCTTAGCTGATAATCTCATTATCAGTTAACGCTGTAAATCTGAATTTTTCATAAACCAAAACCGAAAAATTGAGGAATGAATTTTTGAACGTGTGAGTGGAAGTTAATATTTCATAATATCCGATATTTTTTCGGTAATATTTTAATACGCTCGCTCTTATTTCGATTAACTAATTTATTTAGCCCGGGAAATTTAGTTGAGTCGATTAAAAATTTCACTCCGGTTTATAAATTCATAGGTCGTTTCGTCGTATAGCACTAGCCGGGATTACTATTAACAATATCACAAAGAGAATCGGTTCATTTTCGAGGCTGATTCCCATTCTGGATCGATACTAGTGCGTAATATTCGTATAGGTATAGTATATGCATATAGTGCATGCCCCTTGCGCGTTGCGGTACCGATATGGGAGGGCAGACGACCGTGAGCGACGAGAGAGAGAGTACGCTATAAGCCGGATCTCGGTACAGGTATAATTAAGGATTACAATTTCGACATCGTACGCGGGTACGCGACCTGGTTGATGACTAAACATGCACGAAGTAATGGAGGCCCAGGGTGGGAGGCGAACGATCGAACCCGCAGCTAATTATTCGACGTTCGCGAACGGATCTTAACGAGTGGAATGGAGCTCGCGGTTGATACGATCTTCCTCCGATGCGAGGCTTACAAAGCCTCTTGTAAGCGATGCACTAAAAATCCCTCGAGCACGGAAAATGTAATTAAACGCTACTCGATTCGTCCTATTGGTCTGCGAATTGTTGGTACACTCGTTTACAACACTTGTACGATTATTTCTGTTGATTGTGATTATTTATAACAAATTAAATTCGTTAAAATTGTTCTTGTGAATTATTATCGTTAAAAAAACTCGATTTTTTGCGCGTCTCCTAAGATATCTAATTAACCTTCCAGCTAGTATTCAAACGCTAAATCGGTGTTGAGTTCTTGCCCTTCCGCTTGAAAACGTAGGAGAATCGTAAATCGACAGCACGGTGAAGTGCTCGTATCAGAATGTTATACAGCGTGAGCGAAGGCTGGTTGTAACGCTCAATACACCTGCAGAAACCCCGTGATCGGGTATCCTCTATAACCCGGGAGCTCACTGACGAGCACTTGTTCGCGTTACACATGTAATTCATTTCCGACTCGGAAATCCTGGTTTCCCGTCTCTGTTACGTCACAGAGGTCCTATTGAGCTCTCGTTTCTATTTTCATCGCTCGCGGAACACAAATTGCATTAGCGGGAAGAGGAGCTGGTATTGAATTACAGCACGCGTATATATACTTTTTTGTTCCATCTGTTCATTTCCCGAAATAATGGAAAAGCTTTCTACCTTCCTATCCGCGAGGGTGGTATTCGATTATATATATATATATATATATATTTTTTTTTGTCGACTTGATAAAAAATTTATTCGGCGTACATTACCTCGTGTGTCGAGTAAATGTTGAAAGTTCCCGCTCGATATTTTATGGAGTTATATCGGGTACACGTTTGTAACGATTCTGATGGCTCTTCGGGCTATTATACGTTTTTTTCGTTGGAATTCGATGATTTTATTTTTTTTTGAAATTTAAGAATCGATTTAACCTCGCTATTTTTCATTTTAATCCGAGGCATGAACACGGTGCTTTTTTGAGGGGGTTTATGGGCTCGCGACACTCGAACAGTTTCCGAACGACACAGTGTCAGCCAGCGAGAGGAAAAATTCTAGAAGCGCAGCGATAAGAAACGTTCTAACGATGAAAAATAATGGCGAAGCCGGGGATGGTGCATTGTGAGGGTCGAGGGCGCGTTTAACGCGAAAAATATTTACGGTGAAGAGCCGAGGACCGCGAGGGAATGAGGAAAGAGAGAAAAAATTGAAAAGGAGGACCAAGAGCCTATTTTGAAACGCGGTGTAATGAAATTCTCGGCTCGCTCGGCAGACGACCACCAGGAAAATCCTAATTTCGGTGGAAATTAAGACTTTTTTCCCCGGGCTCTTCTTTCGGCTCGATAACGGCGGGAAATTTCAATATCAGGATTAGATATACGCTAGCCCCGCTGAGACTTCTTGCCTGAAATTTTCTTTAACGCGAGAAAGATCGCGCTGGGGGTTATCGAAACGTTAATTAGCGCCGAGGTGTGTCGTCTTTCGGTCTCCTTGAAACGATAATCCCTCGCGACGGTGCTGTTAGTTATACGTCTTATCGAGAAGTAATCCCCGAAACTCGCGCGAGCTTCGAATCTTTTTCCGAAACGATTTAAATTTGTGGAAATCTAACTTTTTTTGTACCTTATTTCCAGTTTTACTCAACGCATATATCCCGTCTTTTTTTTCCATCTTTACGTACCGCCCAAGATGGCTCTCTCGATTTCGATACTTTTGAGATTTTAAATTTCTTGCCGTACAGAGATCTGCAAGCGCGAGCTCACTTGAGATCCCTCTTATATCTCACGATCTATTTTTTTTTACAACTCGTACCTCTGGTCGTAAATTTATCGCAAATCGAGAATACAAAATGCACGGCGTTTGATTTTTCCTCCCGAGCCTGTGAAGTCTTGTTCCGTTGGTTGTATGGGATGTCTCGGAAGTATCTACTTAAATTTTTAGTAAAGACCACGAAATTCCAAACGAAACCATGAAATTTTATCGAGACACCCTGTAGGTATATAATTTTTTATTTGAACGTTAAGTATGTTGGTTTTACAATCAGATGATTTATAGAAACAATTCCAACGCGCAAAATTTCAAAAATTTTCGATACAATTTCTCCTCTTGAGTGTTCGATTCAAGTGGAGTCACCCTGTACATGGCAGCTCGCTTTCGCTCGATCGAGCGCCGTATTGCATTTATTCCATAACTTCAACAGTCTCCAATGGGCCGCGAGCAATTTGATTATATCCAAGTTTGAGGTATTTGAGGCCTCCTCTATTCTCCCTCCCGCATTATTTATCGGCGAAACATTTGCATTTTCCCGACTTATCGAACAATTTTCCGGATTCGATGTCAATCGATGGATTCGCGATAGCGTTCGCGGTTACAATGCCGTAAATTCTCGCGTATTAAACACACATACGAGCTACCGGCACGCACACGCTATGTCACGTGACCACAATTTTCTGCAATCGAAGGGGAATGCAATTTTTGCTTTATCGCGAACGCACAAATTTCTCGAATATCGTGTCCTCGTGATTTACGATTACGATTACCGGCGGAATTTTCATAAGTTAAGTTATTTGCGGTGACAGATTACCACCACCACTACTACCGCTACTACTTACGATTCCCGGTGTCACCTCTGCTCGCACTTCTTTATCGCGCGACAATAATTCATACAGTCGAGTCTCGAATATAAATTATTACTCGTTGCCAATAGGTACGAATTCCCATAAAAAAAAAACGTGAAAAAAGTCTCGTACTCGGAAAAAAAGTCCTGTTGACATTCGCGCCCGGGCTGTCACGTTCGGTAAAAAATCAAAGCACGGTTTTTGATTCTCGCGCCATCCACGCTGTTCGTATCTAACTTTCAGCGTTCCCTCGTACCTTCCAACTCTCGACACCAATAGCGCCGACCAGGGTGGCTGTACGAGGCGTAATCCGCGATACGAATCGTGCGAATCCTCGGTGTTTTTTAATCAAACGATCGCTACGACCGGAAACACCGCTAAACAATAGTCGTCTACGGTACGGATAACCAAACGAGGACGCGGAGGGCCGCTGACGATGTAGTGCTTGTCTATCTTTTGTATTTCCGCTCTAGTCGAAAAAATAAAAGAGGCGTAACGAAAAAAAAATCGTCAAACTCGTAGCTCTCGTTCCTTTTTTCGCGCGTTCCTGTCGCAAAAGTGAACGGCACGTCAATAACGAATGCTAGCGCGAGAATTATCGATACTACCTCTTTCCAGCTTCATTTTTTGTTTCATAACCTCCATCCCCTCCCCCCTTTTCCTTCCCTTTTTCGCTTTCTCCCGTATTTTTTATATCTGAAAGTTCAATCGTCGTTTCAACGCGAGATGCAAGGGTGACTCACAGAGACACTCGAATGAATCTCGCGAAAAAGGAGTAGCAAAACTTTAACGAATAACCTCATTTCACGAGAATCGAGATTTTTAATTGAATGTTCCGACGTTTTGTTGATTTATTCTACTAGCGATAAAAGTACGGGAATTCGAAGCACTGGGTGGATATTTTTCTGATTAGAATAGAATTTTTATTTTTTATTTCGAGTTTCTATTTATTTACTGGCAATTTAATAAAAATATAACTTTATTCTATTGAGATTGCTGATTCAACTCTTATTTTCTTTCTGATTGAGTTTATTATAAAATATAATGAAATTTAATAAGTCATTAATTCACTGAATTTGGAATTCACAACCTACTTCGATTTACATGATTGGAAAATTTCCTGCGCAGTTGTAACGTATATGGAACGTGAAATAAATAATAAGCAATAAGTACGTGAAGGAAAATATAAATCTGTCGTATTGGTTTTATTTTTTAACTCGATTTTTCTTTCGATGACCTAATTTGTCTTGGGTATACATACATCTCTTTTAAGCTAATTGTAGGTATCATATGATTTTCGAAATAGAGGAATTTTCAGACTCCTATAATTTCGATTGCCCCACTAACTGCGGTGATAGACAATTTATGAATATTCAGAAGGTGTATCTTACGACGACTACGTATAAATTATTTGAAAAATTGTCTGGGTCACACTAACGTCTTATAAGCGTTCTAATTACGACATTATGATAGACGTTCCATTGTAATTTTACAATTCGTAAAATTATGTTTAGGGGTTATGTCTTATTAATCAAACATAAAATTTTCTTAATTTCAAAATCTACATTTTTAGAGCATTTAAATATCTGAAACTCATAAAAATTTAACATCGCGATCCGACTTTGAAATTTTCCTCATTGAATAAATTTAATAATATATTTTAAAAAAATTTGCGAGTTTATACCAATATTGAATTTCCCCCGTTGCATCGTACTTGAAAAATTCAGGCAAGAAAAAGTCGAGTACTAATTAGAACTCATCATAGATTTTGGTGATGATCAGTGCCGAGCAATTAACGATGTAATTTCGGATAAGAGGCACGCGTCACGATATACGACACAGGTTTTAATTGCGATATCGCGTGCTGCTCTCTGTCTTATCGCGAACTCGCATGTTCCCGGTCGCTACGCGCTTCGCGATGATTTATCGCCGATCTGGAAAAGCGCCCGCGAGAATTGATTCGAAAACACAGTGACGGTGCGAGCGGGAGAGGGTAAAATAAATGAAAGAGAGAAGTCGTTGACGTATCGAGAGTTCGCCTATCGGCCGGCTCGATCTTTTATTAACGTTCGGAACGAGCCCCGGCCGTTATTAGGCGACTAGCTGGAGAGCGCGCGGACTTAATGCCGTCATTTCCGGCCCCAGGAGTTATCGATCGCGAGCCCGATGCGTAATCGTTATCCGAGCGATTCCACGATGAACCGATAACGATCCCCCCCGAACGGTGTGCGCGAAAATTTTCGAATAACGCTCTGTCCGGTTCGAATTATTGTAGATAGAGGGAAAAAATTTAGGGTGTGGGAACAAAAAATCGGAGAACTGTTTTCGAGGCGAAATGGGTTTCGGTGATCGGATTTGTCCCTGAATTCGGGCCGAGAGGGAGAGAGTGAGAGAGAAAAATAGAGGCTCGGCGTGTTGTGCGATTTGGTTCGCGGGCTTGTACAAAATTCGAGAGTTCTCGTGGTGTTCGAGCGTTAATGAGAAAATGGCAAAAATTAAAACGGACGGGAAAAAGACATTGGATACTAAAAATAATCAGTTTATATTCACCGAGAGAGACTTTATAACACACTCTGCCAAACCTAATCAGTTCCGATAGAAGGAATTTCGTATGATTAAAACAGTCAATGTCAATCGCTTCGGTCTCGGTCATTATTTTTATCGCATGATACTCTATTAAAAGTAAATCAGTAAAATTTCAATCCACTCGATTTTAGAGAGCAGAAATGATATTGAATTTCTTTTGAAATTGAATGTAAAAAACAGGATCGTCAATATAATCACGAATACTAAAACAAATAGCCCACGTGCGAAATTTATCGCCCTCGTTCTCTCATTCTCGCCCCATGAAATATTTTCGCGAAAAATATTCGTATGAGGCACTCTAGATTTGCTGGACAAACGTAAGAGCGATATTTTACATAATACCCTCATTCGATCCCTAACGCGTCCATTAATATTCATGCGAATCGCATGGGAGCGAGATGCATTCTCGTGTTAGTCCGTAGGAATACCGTCGAGCCGGCAATAATTTCATATCCAGCGGCGATAACGTATAAGCGACGTTCGACTGCTCACTTTCTCTCACCCCTTGCTACCAGTGAGTACACCTAGACGTATATACATACAGGCCGAGTATTCGGATAATGCCATCACTTAATTGAATGATAGTGCATACTGCACATCTGAGCGGAAAATACCATTCGGCTTGTTATCGAAAGAGTTTTTATACAATTTTCAAACAATTACGATACCACATTCGTTCATTACCAAACCGATATGGCAGATCTCAAACCAGTTGAATAAATGCAGATTTCATTCGCATTAATTAACTTTTTTTTCGAATCTAATTTCCTACGTAGATGTACATATTTCCCCGTGGTTTGGAGGGCTTTGAACTTTAACCTGCCTCGATTTTCGCGCATAGGATTCCTCGGGTCTCTTTCGTCCGTTTCACCTCGTTCGAGTATATCTTCACCCTCCGTCGCTATTCCCTTTCTCTCTCTTTCTCTCTCAATCTCAATCCTGGAAATCGACATCCAAGGATTCCAGAAAATTTAATCTCTGAAGCTTGGTCCGCTTTTCAGACATATCACACATACATTTTCTTTCCTAATTTCGCTCCAATTTCTGAAACATACCGTGAAACTGGATATATGAGGTCGCGGTACACAAAGACTTTTTCAAAAGTGATGACACGAATTAGTCGCGTATTGTAACGTAAAAGAAAAAGGGTCAAGTGAAACAGAAGCTGTTACACGAACACGTTTATATTTCTTTTATTCTCTCGTAATTGACAGAATAAAATTCTTCTTCTGTAAATTCCTTGTGTCGGATGTACGAGAGAAATTTCACATCCTATTTCATCCGATTCATCTCTATTTAAGAATCAAATATCTCTCCATCTCAATTTTGTCACCGCGATTCTCCATTTTTGTCAATTCTGGGTTCAACCCGAGGCTCTGTAGGTATAGAGAGTATTTAGATATCAAATTTATCTAACATTTCTTGTTTGAACGAACGAGGCAAATCTAGATGAGAGGAGCATTGCGTGAACGCTCTCGGTGTGCTGAAGAACACGAGGGGTTAGCCGCCAATTGATTTTCCCCGTCACGTACAACACCGTCGGGGCTCTTGTCGGTCTTTACGAAAACGAACGTTTACGTCGATAATACCGATTTGTCACGTGCTCCCTTCGCTGCGTGGGCTTCCCTGTGTCCTCACCTCCCGTCTACCGACTCCCCTTTACTCTTCTCTCCAAGTCGCAGATTTGATTTACGGTACGATGCGTTCTCGAAGGAATATACATTGAGGGTGTACGAGTTTTGATTTTAATCGAATGGCTTCGAGAATAGTCAAATCTTTGTCTTTGTTAATTTTCCATGATATGTCGTGTTTCGTTAAGTCTTCATAGAGATACAAATTCCATAATAAATGAGAAAATCGAACGTCAGTGCGAAAAAGCGTTCTTTGTTAAAAATTGCATAAGAATTTTATCCATCGAACTATCAAGTGTCGATAATTTGATACGACGTGTGAAGTATCAAGAATCGAGTTATTCGCTCATCCGGCGACCTACACAGTATAAAAATTTCAAGCTGACTCGGTGACAAAGTTAACAATCTACAGGATCAGCCGCATCGATCGACTGGACTCTGAAACCTCAGAATCGTACAACTATATGGATTTATGAAACCATGATACGTCGTAATTGTGGAACCATGAGCCGTAAAGCTAGGAAACTAATACCGAACCTTGGTACCGCAAAATCGTCGAGCAATATGTAACTACGAAACACAGAAATTACGCGAGTACACTTCGTAACGTTAATTCGGTATCACTACAACTTCACGTCGAACAATAACGCACGAATATCGAGCTCCGCAACGAAGGATTGAGAAATTCCGAGCGGATAAAATGGCGCATTTCATCTTCTTCGCTCGACGTTCCATCGACGTTAGCGCGAAGTCGAGGGCTGCGCGTTGATTACGCTTTCTCGGAATACGATATTGAGATTCCCACGAGTTTGTGTACTCGCGCGATGTGCCGGCGAATTATTTTCACGATACTTGACCAAGTTATGGCGCTCATTATACGAGAGCACGACGCGTACGCTAACTGTGGCGTGCGATTATATGGGAAAACTTGCATCCTCGAAAACGGTTTTGAGAATTTTCCAAAGTTTCGCGATTCTCGAGTCATAAAACAAACAAAGTTAGTCAATCGAGAGAGCTGGTTGACGAGGGTGCGAGCTCGTGGATTTCTTTTTACAAGATGTTGCGAGTTAGTTGATCGGTTAATTTCTGATAAATTATTTGGAGAGACGAGTATTTTCGTTGGAGAAGTTCCTTTGCTAGAATACGAGCGGGGGGATGATCATTTCTCGAGCACTCACCGCGTACGATATTTTATGAATAAATATAATCGCCTTGAGTTTCGTTTCATGCACTATTCACGAATTTAACGATCCGATGCCGTTAAAAAGTGTTATAAAAAAAAGCTGTATCGAAAGAGCTTGTCGTAAAAAAAAGATGTCACATAATATTGCTCTGGACCAGGTGGCGAATGTTTTTTCGATACTTATCGTTGATCAGCCGAGACGGAAGCTACCGAGAGAATGCTGAAGAATTAATCTCGAAAATAGGAACGTTAATTTTACACGCTAATACTTTAAAAAATCTCAAACAATCACCTGACGACATTGAAAAAAAAATCGAACAGTTGTTTTCAACGCAACGAATAAAAATTGGAAGAAAGATAAAAATTTCAAGGCTAGAAGGTATCGTTCGCACTTGGCTCGTAGATAAGGATAAATCTCGGTTCGAAGCCATACGTGCGAATCGCGTTGTACACACACACACCCACCCGCGTCCCCCCCTACGTATAACTCCGGCGTATTGGATGGTGAAAACGATTTTGGATTCCGCTCGAATCTAGAATTCAATTTCCGAGTGTGCGCGAGAGAGTTGCGAAAGGTGAGCTCTCGCGCATCCTCGGATCTCTCAAGATCCTGGGGGTTCCCTTTTCGGGGCCACGAGCACGTCGGTCAGAGAAAAAGCCGGCGGCATTAGTTTCGCGTGGGAAGGAGAAAATCGCACGCGAGAGAGAGCGAGGGGGCGTGGGGGAGGGGGGGGGGGCAGTACAGCCGAAATAGAGCGAGCGAACAATGTTGACACAGAGGGATGGCAGGAGTTGATATGAGGGGTGGGAGGTAAGACGATACAGCGAGACGTAGATGGATATAGGCACATAAATACGAGAAGAGCGATCGAGCGAAACGCCAGGAGAGACTGAGAGAGAGAGGGGGGGGGGGAGAGGGGGGAGAGAGAGAGTAACGACAAAAGTGGGTGACTCCGGCGGGGTGGCAAGTCGAGGAGGATGAGTGGGAGGAGGGGGGGGGGGAGAAAACAGAAGAGGGAGAGAGATTCCGTACGTGCCGGCGGTGGTACGGTAGCAGTAAGGTGTTGCAGAAGTCGCAGATGTCTCTTGATTTATTGGCGCGACAGCTTCCGCAGACGAGGCCGCATTTCCAAAATGGCGTCCGGCGTGAACGCCGGAGCGGTCCTTTAACGGCTCCCGAAGGCAAACTTTCACGGTGCACCTGCACTATCCGGGATTCCTCATCGCGTATTAATAATCTTTTCGCGAACTTTTCCTTCTCCCCTCCCCCGCCCCCAGTCTCTCTTTCTTCCTCTCTTTCTACCTCGGAGGGTGCAATTTTCATTCCGCGTGGCACCTCACTCGTGATTTTCGACGATTTTTCCGTGCCGTTGAAAAAAATGAGCGTAACGTAGAGTAAGCTTAAAAAAGAGGGGGCGTATTAACACAAAGTACGATAAAAGTGAAAAAGCGAGAAAGATTTTCATTTTCACGTGTAATTGTTTAATCACGGCTCGGCTCGTTTCTCTCACCTTTCATATTTTTTTCTCTCCTCTCGCTCTTTTCGAGCGCCTAACTTCACTCTCTTTACGCACAGTGTGTCGGGAATTATAACCTCGGCTTCTTCGTCTCTCGCGCTTCACCTTCGAGCGCGTTAATTAAGGTGATTCGTGGCATTACGCGGGGCGATTTGTCCTGGTATTAACGTCACGGAGGAGGGTGGCTGACAGGTGGAAAGAAGGACGAGAGGAAAAAACCATTAGTAAATAGTCTCGATGACGTCCGACGTACTTTGGACTTTGTATCGATGTTCGGAGACGCGAGTGCCTCCAACTTTGCGGGTGAGCGCAAAAAAAATCCGGCAAAAAGGAAAATTCACTGAAATGCAAACGTCACCCGAAATTTTTTACTCAGAAGTGCATTACCAGCCTCCAGCGAGGATGTTATTCTCACTCTAGTCGGGGATATAGGAAAATCAATGTCGAGCGGCTTGTTCGAGATGCACATGTCTCGAATCATTGATGTTTCACGACAAATCAAAACGACGCTTGAAGAGATCTACATTTTTCCTTACAAAATTAATTATTTATCGTGTCTAGTTTTTTTTTTCGAGTCTGGTCGTCTAATATATATTCACGAGCGTGGTACCGAAATCGTCGCGCGGTGTGACCCAAATTGTTTGACGTTCGTCCACTGAACAATTTATCTGTCGCTCCGATTCGTCGAGACGTTCCTGAAATTCGCATGAAAAATCTCGAGGGTGAAATAGGGCAGTGGATGGGGCCGCGCGTACGTCTGTGTGCCACCGAAATCTAGAGTGTATCGTAAAAATAAGTGCGCCGTGTTACACTGGGTCTCTTAACCAGCCGGGCTCGATAGTGTTTGCGCGAGCGTGAAACGAGCTACTCTTCGTGCTCCTGCGTCGCGTTCTTCTTACGTAACGTAGCGAGAACTTGAGGACGGACGTGGATAACGGAAGACAAAGGAGGTACGCGAAATTTGCTTATTCGTGCAGTCGAAATTCTCGGAAAGGTCCTTCGAGATATACATTCGAATTGGAACGTCATTGTTAAATTTTTATAAATAATAAATTGATCATCGACTCACCAATGTTGCAGCGGCATCCTCCAGCTCTCCAAAAGTTAACTCCAAAAGAAGATCTCCGATACGAAAAGATGAATTCCTGAAATAATTACAAATGGCGATTAGAAGCGGATAAGCGAGCTGAAATTACATAAGCTCGAAGGTCGTTCCCGACATTGTTACGTCGGGATGATCGGAATTGTGGTTCGTACGGTGGGGAACGGAAAGGGGTAGCGGGCGAACTAATAGATCCACGAGGTCGTTGGGTGGAGTGAGGGTGAGGGGGTGGAAGATGGTAACAGAAGAAGTAGAAAAAAAATGGCGGTAGAACGGTGGAAGCTTATCAAACGGGTTTTCAAATTACAGAAGTGATCCCCCCGTAATGGACTCTCCTATTGCGACTTATAGGATCGCGCTCGGCTCGAGTTGGGAAGAGAATTATAAAAGAGGAAAGCTACTCGCGGGTATAGGTGGATGGGTATATATCGAAATAGGGGTGGGGAGGTGTCGGTCTGCGGTCGTCTATGTATGTGAGAAAGTGGAGGAACGAGAGAGACCGAGAAAGATAGCGAGAGAGAGAGAGAGAGAGAGAGAGAGAGAGAGCCGCAGAAGACGGAGAAGAAAAGTTTTTCAGGTGGCGCTACAAGCGCTGAGAAAAAAAAGAGAGGAGGACAAAGTTGCGATACCCCTCCCTCACCATCTTCAGACCATTCTTTGTTCGTTCAACTTTCGCCGGTTCTAACTTTCCTCGCTCGACAGCCCTCCACCGGCACCGCTCGCTTCTTCCACTAGCGTTTTCTTCTTTTCCATCCCCCTCTTTAGGCAGCGCCTCTCTATCGCGCACCACCACCGACCGATACCCCGCTTCAACTAATTAACGATCGTCGATTCTGTCCGCGAACGGAAATCCCGTCAGTTCTCGACCTATCCTTCCGACAAATCGAACGCCCGTTCATATCGCGAGCGCTAATTTCAAAGCTAATTAATTTAGTTAATCGATTACGTAAACTAAAGCGATATCGTTATCCGAGTCGCGGATTTATAGCCGCGTTCCGTGGCCTTGCACTTGTTGTCGCATAATAAAGGGCCGGGGGTAAACGTAAATATGTTAAAGAGAAAAGAACAAAGTATCGGGTTATCTATCGGATAATCGGGATAAAGTTTTCTATTATAGAGCGTTCAAACGGGGCAACGAAAGTGAAATCAATCGAATTAAAATTTTTATGCGGATTAACAGGTATACTGTTGCAATGTTCAGCACTGCACAAACTGTCTCGTGACGTTTCCAGTCGCTCGCTCGATACCCTTCAACGCACTTGGCTTCTCACGCTGAATACGCAATTCTATAGCCAAGCCTGGAGTAGTGGATTCGCCAATGCGAAACCAAGCCGGCAAGGGGTAGCCAGAAAGAGCGAGAGAGAGAGAGAGAGAGAGAGAGGGAGAGAGAGAAGGAGAGAAAGGAAAAGCGAACTCGAACGGTGCTCGAGCTTCCAGCGTCGCGCGAGTGTCTGAAACGATAGAGTTATTCGCGCGAGTGCTGCTCAACCGGAGTCATTGGCTCATAAATGGGATTGAATCAACGCGCTCCGTTCCCTCGCGAGCGTGTGTGCGTCGTCTGCTGCTGGATTCTGCCCTTCTCTGAAAACGTCAAATCGGGGTAAAAATGGGAATCGAAGAAAATCGGATTGAACGAATTTATTTGATGGTGAAAAATGTATTCATTGGTTATTTCCGATAATCTCTGATTAAAATGTATTACAGTTTACATAACATTTTATTCTGGCCATTTAGTGTTGAGATATCAATTTAGCGATTATATATAGAATTCTTGTATAACTTCAAATCTGTATGAGGTTTAATGCAGCATTTTTTTCTGATATATCCGATAACCAATATTCATTCAGTTATAATAATAAGGTTTGTGTATATTTTATCGAATAAAATAAATAAAACGGTTCTTCATTTATGAATATCTCAATTAAGTTGATGTATAAACTGATAATTAAATTCATTTATTTACTGAAATCAAGCAATTAGTAATGAATAACGATTTCGAATAATTTATTTAAAAGAAATTGTTCGTGTAGAAAGGAAAAATTAATATTACTACTAAATGCTATGTATCCACAAAATTAATTAAAATAGAGTTTCATTCAACTATTTTCTCTATGATATAAATAATCCTCACACAGGACTGGGAATAGGAACATCTTTGCAATTAGAACTAGAAATTTCACACAGCGCGAAGTTTTCGGGGATTGTTTCGTACCGACGCAGGACCACGCAAAAATACACTCGGACGTTGTAATGAGGCGGCAGTCCGGAACGACAGAGATAATTTTATGCACGTCGCTGGCAGCCTGGGTTAGTCGACGCGCGAGCTGTACGTTGAACGAATCAGCGCGACTCACAACGCATACATACAGGGTGGTCCGGTTATAAAATCATTAGAACCTTGAATTTTAAATAAGATTCTTTGCGATTCAATCAATTTCGAACTAATACAATCTTTCAACATTGTCTATTTAATTCAATTCCTGTTAATTCGACAAATCTCACAATTTTAAAAATACGTTTAAAAGGTTGAGCATAACTCTGATATCAGAACTCTAACATTCGATCGCCCAATTCGATATTCAGAATTAGTATGTAACATGAGCAAAATAAAGGGCGCGAAAATCGAATTCATTTCTTCGCTACGTTCCGGCGCTTGTAGAGCTCTCGATCAAATTACAAGGGCCACCCAGTATAGAGTCTCAAAGGGGTGTGTGTGTGGAAGAGAGGGCGGTAGTGTCGCCCGACGAAAAGGGAAACGGAGCGTTGGGCGAGCGCGATACGGCGATTTCGCGAGCGTGCGCGAGAGCAGCGAGCCGAGTAGGCGTAATTTATCATATTATCGGGAACGGGCGAATGCACTTATTTGACAAGCCCCCAATCGAGGGGGATGCTTTACTCCGTCTCTCTCGCTCTCGCGCGTCCCCAGCTCTCGCGCTCGCCCCTCGGCCTCTCACCCCAAACCGAGATTGCCGTCCCCTGACTCATATCAGTGTCGTGTAATAATTAGTTCGAGGGCTCCTCGAGCTCTTTATT
>NCVS01000749.1:39947-51753 GCA_003055095.1 Goniozus legneri
ACAGCTACATCCGTGATCTGGATAACTCAACAGGGGTGGATAAAGTGTTTTACGAGACTCGGCTGGAGTAACGGGAAAGCGGGAGAGAGAGAGAAAAAAAAGGGCGCCGTTTTCGGAAACTATAAATAATGTATGAGCGAGCCGAAGCCAAAGTGAAAACGTTGTAACAAACGGCGTATGATATCCGTGGTTACTCACCGCCATTTTTCATTCCCGATTTTATCTCTTTTACTTTTACTCTCTTTTTTTCTCCCGGCGCGAACCGTTTTCGAGAGGATTAGCGGCAGTTCAACTCTTTCCGCTTTAAACCGCTCGGATGATCCTTTAAAGGCTCGGCTGACATCGCGCGCCTGGGTGGCCCAAAGTTGAACGAGTTGCCTGAAAAACTTTCGATGCGCCCTTTATCTCGACTACTCTCCTTCTCTTTCTCACTTTCCCGCTCTTTCGCGCGCTCTCTTTCTCTCTTTCTCTTTCCCTTGCGAGGAATTTTGGTCGAGGCTCTTATTTCTGGCGACTAGTTATGCAATCGGACGATGGCGATTTGTGAAAACCCGACACGCGCTTTCCATATCCATCTTTCTGTCTCGCCTCTTCATCGTACAAACTTCGCTTTAATTTCTCTTCCTCTAGCTAGCACGGAATTCCACTTGATTCATCCATCTTTTTACTTTCTTACTCCGGCAATTGATCTTTTTTCACGTGTCGCTTCTTTAAATTGTCGAATTAGAGAAATATTTACTCTCGAACATTTATGTGAATGATTAAAAGATAAATATTTTTTCTGATTGGCTGACAATAAATCAAAATGCCTGATAACTATTCATTGTACATTAAAATGAAAAATGAATTTTGCACTGAAAATTTGACGAGTTATCTACTATCCGGGCGACTGGTCATTTTAAAACACCCTCTATATCATTACATGTAACATACATTTATTATTTACCTCTCATTCTCGTATTCCCATCATGCATATTCATTACATTGCTCTTTATTATTTAAAAGTGTCGAACAAATATTCGCGAAATCCAAAATTTGCTCTCTCGGTGTATAAACCTGATCCCATCGAAAAAGCGAAAGAGAAGCCACCCTTCGTGCTGGCAAAATACGAAAATGTCAAAGATAAGCAATTTCCTCGCAGCGGGCGAACGAAACAGGCGTCGAAGCGGAAAACAAGAATCGCGGGAATAAATATAAGCGTTTAATCGTCCGATCGGCAATTATTCACGACGTCCGCGGCTGGATCGAGAAGAAACCCACCCCTCGCATCGATTTCTCAATTGGTCGCGGGTATTCAATGAACAATGTAATCGGATATTCGGCACGGTCGCGGTGGTGTCTGAATATTTATTCCCAACGGTAATCCTCCCCCCTCGGTGGTGGGATCGAACCTCGTCGATTTTTACGCCCCGACCTTATCGTCGTCGCGTTTTTCAACCTCGTACGGGTTAGCTATACCGGCTTGCGATAAAACGAATGTACGATTCTCTCGAAGGAGAGGCCGCTTTCATTCGAACCAGATTTACTTCGGTGAGGAGCCAGCGGGGGGAAGGGGAGCGAGAGAGAGAGAGAAATTTACTTCTGAGGAGCCAGAAAGCAAGAGAGAGAGAGAGAGAGAGAGAGAGAAACACGAAAGGGTCCCGGCCCGCGGGGGCTACATTCACGACAGTCGGCAAAGCCAGAGATCCGGGATAAAAAGGTTTTACCCTGATGAATCACCGTGGGGGGTACGGGGTCGTTCGAAGGGAGCTTTCCTCTCGTGCTCATCGTGAGTCATAAAGATCAATCTCGTCGGCGGGAGGGTCGTCGCGCCCGAGCGGAATCACGCCAGCCCGACGAGACGGTACCACTTTCGACGTTTGCGAAAGTACGAGCTTCCTCCGGCTCCTTCTTATAGCGGGGTGATACTTTGTAGGAGCGTTGCGAGAAGCGACTGGCTTCCCCGCCCTACGATACAGATGAATCATCTCACTGATCATTTTCAATTATCGGTTTTGTTTGTGTGTAATAATCGGCCCTGCGATTCCGAGAGGGGCCCTTAATATTTGCGATAAGATCTTCGAATGGACACGCGTTGGAAACTTTTTTTTGCAAATTCTAATTATGGAAAAGATTTGCGTCTCGAGTTGTAGTTTGGGCAAATCTCTTTGTAGATTTTTTAACTTTCGAGTATATATCGAAAATAAAGCATTCGCGAGTTCGTCGTAAAACACAGTCTTATACTAAAACCTCGAATTTCTTTATATCGAATTTATATTCTCGATTTCCCAGAAAGTGCTGAATATCGGAATAACCCTGTACACACTGAGACTCCTGTAATTCCGCCTCCGAGCCCGATATCGACTCCAGAAATACCCAAGAATCACCGTGCAAAAGAGGACTCCTTCGGAGATCTTATCGAGCTCTCATCAACGATATCGCGTGCCTCGTTCGATTTTTCGCAAAGCGGTCTGGCGATATCCTTGGAGGGGGTGAAAAATAATTCCCCGAGTCTTTTTCTTTGCTAAGAGCATCGAATGAGAGAAGAGGGAGAGAAAGAGAGAGGAAAAGTAAAAAGAAGATATAGACATAGGTGACTGAGGATGAATGAAGGGTGGGGGTAAGATAACGGTTTCCGGTTTACACAGGAGAAATCACACGAGGGATATAGAAAAGGGGTGGGGTTAGAACCGAAGGAAAAGGAAGTGGAAAAGAAAGAGGAGGAAATTAAAATCTCCGTCAGGGATCCTTTGATGTCTTCGCCGAGACGAGCTCGTTTCGTCAATTCTATCCGACGCGATCGATCTCATCCGCCGTTTGGTGCGCCTAGAGAGAAGAGCGAAGGAGAGAAAATTGAGAAAAGATACGTATATACGAGGTGTCTCGAATTTCGAATAATAGACTGCTAACGCAAAAGTAAAAATGTCTCTTCCCATTCTCTTCCCCGGTAAATAATTTCCAAGTTATTAGAATTTTTCCTCTGTCGGTCGAAATGCGAGTCTACGCTCGTATCGATCCGATTTGGCGATGTAATGACGATTCCAGCTTTTAACCGAATGGAAAACTTATATTTATACGATTTCGCGGCCTCAATGCCGGATATCTCAACGAGGCGGTTTACTTTCAGCGGGAGACGCGGTAAACACGTCGCGTCGTGAGGATTAAGCGTTCGAGCGGGGGATGGAAAAGGGCCGGGGGGTTGATTTACAGCGCGCAAAAAGGCTTCTGGGTAGGAAATCATCCCTCTCTCGCTCTCTTTTACTCGGGGAGCGGTAAAGCCTGATCGAATCCGTGGATCTCTCCTTTTTTTTAACCGCCGTATTCCGAATCGATCGAGCCACCCCTTATTCATTTACACTCGGACCTAAATAAATACGGCGGAGATTGCGTTTAATAGATCGCGACTATGAATCAAATCGAATTTGCACATTGTCAACATAATATAACGGGATAAACACGTAAAGCCCGGCTGATCGACACGTTTATTGCGCTCATGAAAATTTTCTATTTCGGTGTTAATTGAAGCAATCAGAGTCGACTTTTATGTGGCGTTGGTAGATTTGACTTTGGATTATTAATAACTAGCAAACTACAATTATCCACGACTTTTCAAGAACAATTGTAACAACTATTTATTTTTGTTGAAATTTTTGCGAAGTGTATCATACGTAACGTGAGAATTCTTTATTTATTACACATATAATAACATTTCACCATGTTTGTCGTTTCAATTTGTTATTTTCGACGAGAAGATAGAATTTCAATTTAATTCTAACAATACAAAAATAGACGATAAATAATGGAATTTTGCGATCTTCAATTTTACGCAATACCGTTAGCGCAATTCCCTCTGAACCAATATACCATCCATTCGACGAAAGAAACAGAGAAGGAAGCAGCGAAGAAACGAAAAATGCGATAAAGAAAAGATCGGATCAGCGGAATATATGAATTTCATTCCATGAAGTACCTGTTTTGTGTAACGAGTGGATTATTCTGCAATTTCCCCCATATGCTTTTTTTTCTTTTCGAAAGAATGTGAATAAATTACGCTAACGGGGTTATGCGATACGTGAGACTTCACGGAACGCGGTGAGGCGTGGAGAGCTGGTCTAGATCGGATGAGAGTCATCATCATCGCTCTTGGCCGGCCGCGAGAATGCGGAAAATAAGGAACTCTTTTACTCCGCGCAAGGTCAGGCGTGCCAGAGCAGTATCGTGAGCATCTCGGATACATACTCGCTCTCTTTCTCTCTCCCTCTCTTTCGCTATTCACTCACTCTCGTTTATTGGATCTTCGGTCGCTCCCGTCGAGTTCGTTGCTCGCGTAAAACGATTATTCAGCCATAATTTTACGGAAATTCTATTTAAATGACCACAAAAATAATATTTATTGTTACGTAGCGAACATTGTTATTGTTGCTTAAAATATAAAAACCTATGGAAGCAACATTCGGAATGAAATGAATTATGTCATTCAAATATTTTTGTATTTTTAATTAAAAAAATTGTGTGAAACATAGAGCTTTAAAATCCAAATATCTGGAAAGTATTGCAAATACCGGTTGACCTGAAAAAGAAACGAATAATTCCGAGTGCACAGAGCAAACTGCTATTTGTCAGTGGTTCCCTACATCAATGTTGACGATTGGCCGCTGATGACAACGCGTCAAATTGCGCTATTTCCGTGTAATCGATGATCTGCCGGCATTTTATCGGTACGAACGGAGAATATCCGCGCTCGGCTCTCGCGAGTTGCGTTTTTACCACAATTAATATGTGTACAGGGTCGAGGCTGGATCACGCGATGCGTCGATTATCCTAATCGCGGCGGAAATAGTCGAGGAAGGATTCTCGGTAGTCGTTCATTGCATTTCTCGACGTTTAACGCATCGCTGATCGATGATAATGTCGTCGCGATTGAATCGATTCTATTTTCCGTTCGTGAATTTATTAAATTCCTACGTTTCATCGCGAATTCTGTCGATGGGATTTTTTTTTTTTTTTTTTTATTCTCTCGTCGCTCTCATTGTGATCGCATACTTTTGTCGCGAAATGCGATTTTATAATACGCGGATGTATGCGAGAGCGCAATTGACAGGGATAATGGCGATATTATTGGAATCGGGATAGCGCGCTGATCGTTCGAAATATACAGCAGCAATTTTTACCCATTTTGAGAATCGTTGGAATAAGTCGTGATTTATATTTTCATAAATAATTCGACGGAGTAATTGTTCGAACTGAAATCCGTATGTGGTGGAATTTCCCGATACACCCTTTAAGAACGAAACTGATTTCGTTCCGGATTTTCCAGAATGATATTGAATATAACATTATTATGACCCTTTTGACGCGTAATGGCATTACACGCGATATGAGTTGTTTCAATTTCATTTTATACGATAATTAACCTTTATAAATATAACGTGCTAAAAGGTTATACGAAAAATTACGAACTCTATTTTTTTAACCGATTCTAAAAAAATAACGTCTATAAAAATAATAATTATCATTCTGATACTATTGATATATTTTCCATCTAAAAACAGGGATTCTATTCTCGACCATCAATTACCGCAATAAAAATTCTTATGAAAAATTCCCGCAACATATATCGTCGGCAATCCACTTCTTCGTTTGCCGTCTCTTTTTGTCTCATCATAAATTCAAACGTAATGTCCCACAATTAATGCGAAAACGCGTATTGAATAATTTATACAAATTCGACGGTTTAATTTTTATGATTTCCATACTGTTTTTATTTCAATCTCTTTTTTTTCCCTCGCAAATGACGCTCTGCGAAATTTTAGCGCGCTCGAATATTATACACGTGATCGTACACGAGAATAATTCGCGATGTGTACACAAAATATTTTCAGAAGTCGTCGTCTCTCTTCTTCACGTCTTTCCTCTCGCGCCTCCCCTCGATGTTTCACTCCCTCGCTGGGCGAATAAATAGGTACGTGCGAGTGGGTCGAACCTCTTCCGCTTCCGAGGTCCGGTCAGTATATATTCCCATTGAAAAACGGCGAAAAATAAATTAGCGAAAATTCACGACTCGCTGCGGCCCGGCTGGATGTAAAAAAAATTAAAAAAGAAAGAATTCAATTGGTAGTGACAGATATAATTCCCTTTGAATCCCCTTTTGCCTCTGTTTTTATTTAAAATGCGTGCAGCTTATAAATGCGCTGCCTCCTCCCACCCCCAACCCCATCGTTCGTTCCAATTTATCCGCTGTAATCTTCCATCGCGATTCATTTGTGGCAATACCGAGATCCAACGGCGAGACACTGTCTTGATTCGATATGGTTTATCGATTTTTCTTCCTACCCTGCGAACGTGGTCTCGTAGTTCTAACCTACGAGGAGAAACCAGAGAAATATAATTTTTCGATATTTATTTGCTTCATGGGAAAAGTATTGTCGAGCAAAGAATAAAGCGATCTTCGATTAAATATTTATTCGTTCGTGTGGAACGTGACATTTTAGTGAATCGACCTCGTTCGTTTTTTAACCGATAGCGGATTGTCCGAAAATTATTACGAGCGCAATTTCTTTCGACTATATTATTTTTGTTCCTCCGAAAAAACGCCAGGTCGGTAAATAAAAAATTTTCGCGAATTTCGAATTTGTGGACGAGACGCCGATAGAATTTCACTATCCACGAAATTGCTGTTTACAAAAGGGAAAAACGTTTGACAACCATTGTAAATGTTGTAGGACGATGGAATGCGCCGTTCGTGTTGCGAGAGTAATAACTTTTATTTTTCATAATTATTATTTTATCGCACCGGCGTAATGGACTCGTGTCGCTGATTTATCGATCGTGTGTTAAAAACGCAGTTAAAAGGTCGGAACGGAGGCGATAATGTAACGGGAATCGAGCGATTGTTGACTCGCAGTCGAGAACATGGCCCCCATCGGCTGTTACATCAATAAGAATTAACATTAACGGCGAACGAATATGCCGAAACAAAAATCAACACGCATTTCCGATTGTCCGCTTCGGGAACAAAAGAATCCGGATTGATTGTGAATTATCCGGTATATTGGATATTCGAATCGAACGAGAGGAAATTACATTTTTTGCTTCATGTAAAGTATAACGGCGAACAATTTGTTTTGTATGATCAAAGTTGCGGTGAATTATATCATTTCGTGTTTCGTTGGGTATCGAGAAGTTGCATCGTCTTGAATTAGAAAGAGAATTAATAGGATTTTAATTAGGTTCATCGGGTAGACCGAGACAAGACCGCGGGCAACTTTAATCTCGAAAATTAAAACTCGAAGAATAATTTCCGCGATTCAGACGCAGCTTGAAAATTCTTACAACTCCAATCTTCATAAATCCAGCGTAAATGGCGCTTATCGCGTCACGTGACGTAGAGCGTTAGTCACGTGGTGATCTATGAGCGCTGGATAGGCTCTCTCGGTTTTTTCGCACCGAATTTCACCATGCAAACCACAGAGGACGTCGAGCCGCGTCATTGGCAACTTCCTGCCGCGATGCGTCATTCGTCAGGTGTTATGTGAAATGAAAAAAAAATAGAGTTCATCGATTACTCCCTGCGACCTGGGAGCGTTAACTGCGTTATATCAATAGAGAGAATGCGTTTCATCAACCGAGCAATTTTTCACGCTCTTCCGTCTCCGGTTCCACTGTATTATTGCTATACGAAGCTTCCGCTGCTCAGTTCGCGCAATATAACGAAAACACTCGAGTTTCGCGATGGGTTCTCGATCATGCAGTTGGAGTTTGTGCGGAGTGAGGAGAAGGAGCGAGAGAGGAGAGAGAGAGAGAGAGCGAGGGAGAAAGCCTCTTCGTCTCGACCAATGCCAAACTCCGAATGGGTACGGGAATTTCTTGATTGCCAAAGTTCATCCGCCTACATTGTTTCTACGAGGCAAATCACATCTCTTCTTCACCGAGGTTCTCTTCCTCACTTTCTTTCTCTCTCTCTCTCTCTCTCTCTCTCTCTCACTCTCTTCTCTCTCTTCTAGCTGGAGGCTCGTACTTCACTCGGGACGTTATCGACCCAAAATCGGTTTCTATGAATCTTCTCGGCTCTTAAGAACGGAGGATGATTAATCAAACCGCTATTTCGGCGCTCGTCGAAATCACGTCCGAACTATGTAAACTTTGCTCGTACCTTTTCGCGAGTCTTTATTCCAACTTTCCATGTTCGTTCGGAAGAATTAGGTTACCGAATGGGAATTTGTTTTACTAAATTTTCACTTTGAAATATCTCCCTCGGGGCGGCTTCGGTCGGCGTGCGTGCTGATTGGTACTAATTCTTGAATTAGAGTAAATGGAGTTAGGAACAGTGGGTAGAAACTAATTAATCGGTTAATTTCCCCAATACTCGAATTAGAGAAAAATTGCATCGAGATAGGAAAATAGGTTACGATAATACGAATAAGAACAGAATATGAATATGAATATGAGCGCAGATATTGACGATATTTTCCTACCCCTCTATAACATTCAAAAATTTCGATAACAACGTCGACTAAAACGCGGGTAATCTCCAGCATCAATTCCGTCGGTGCGCTAACTCCACTAGCGTAACGGTTTCGACCCATTTTCATGAAATATGTAACTTAGTCGTTCTCCGGGTTCGCGATTTAGAATATCCATCCGAATAGCGGCGCACAACTAACTTCAGGACAACTATAACCAGATCCAGCTACCATGGATCCTGATGGCTCACGAGTGACGTAAGCAATAGAGTTCTTGAAAATTGACCGAACAGCAAAATCATGGACATGAGGGATTAGTTATTATCTAAAGCTCCCAAGATCTTAATTAGATGCACGGTTAACCCAATTTCGAGTTGATAAATTACCTATTTAACGCTCAGCAAGAAACATTAGCGACCAAACCTAAACCGTATTTTTCGTTAATTTCGTATTAGATTATTTTTTTATGCAAAACACAGTATAATAATGGAAAATGAGGCTGGCGTCGGTGTCTTTTTTCCATTTCGAATTTTCAGGTCAAAGGTCGCTCGTGACGCACCAGCGGCGTCGAAAATCGAGAATCTTGGCCAGTTCCGACACCGCGTCCCATTGGTCAAAATCCTATTCCCCGTCCTAATACTCACGTGTCAAACTTTCCAACTTCGTTTCGGGGACTCGTAATAAGGAGTACGAATTCCCCTGATTGGTCGAGTCCGCCGGTACCCACCGCCGGCTCCCCGGATAATCGACTTAAATTGGACGGCACTTAGCTCGAAAATCAAGCGCGCACTTGGCGGCGGCGGCAGTTAGCGAACTAGTCGAATTAGACAAATCAAGTTAGACCATTAACTTCGGCGGCTCTACGGCGTAACAGGTTAGGGGATGGGACGCGACACACGCGGGCTTTCCGCACTACCATCTCTCTCGCTCTCGCTCTCTCTCTCTCTCTCTTTCTCTCTCTCTCTCTCTCTCTCTCTCTCTCGGTCATGTGGCTGGCTGAATAAGCGTGTCTGTGTGAAAGGCACCTTGAGGAGTGTACACGTATGTCCCTCGTGCACCCACCCATACACACCTCAGCCACATCTCTCGCGATATCTCTTTCTCCACTCTTCCTCCACTCACGATCCTCGCATCCAACTTGGACTTTGCGAGGTAGTTTCTCGCGAGGATACGGAGAGTGGAGAGAAGATGGCGCGACGAAGTTCTAGACGGGAAGAAACATCATCCCCTGATGGATTTAAATCGAACTGTATCGCCTCTACCATTCCTTCTGTTTCTACGTGAATTCGGTTATCGATCATTTAATTCTTGAATTTCGAACTCTGAAGGATAAAAGTATTCTTCGGAAATTCGGTATGACGTTGAATGGACTGATAATATTTTCGTATATGAATTTTGTAATAATTTGATTTTATTGCATGGCGTGAATAGTTTGTAATGATATTTTTGGCAAATGATGACTGACGTGATACAATCGTAATACTCCTAATTACGAGTTGTAATGAATGACGCTATACGATGATAAGGGTACGTACGAGGACGGGTATATCGACAAAGTGTGACTCGTCGACCCAATTCCCATAAGCGTACATCGAAGCGCACTTTCACCGAATGCATATTGCCAACAACGATAAAATGAGAGCAAAAGGAGAGAAGAATTCACTAATTGGCAATTAATGACACTGATAGCATTTATCGATTTTCGAAACGTACAAGTTGGAAGGTACCAAAGCTTTTCATAGTTCGCAACTTGTAACATTATTTCGGTTGGAATTGAAAAAAATCTGAATATATTTTATTTTTCCATTTACGTAATGTGTGCCATTATAATAAAAATATACATATTTTTAATTTCCGAATACCAAACTGATATTTATAAAACACATCGAAAATATCAAAGTATTCAATTGAACGAACAATTTTTTTCTATTTCAGCCGGAACGTCATATTCGAAACTAATAATTATAATACCAAATCAAATGCTAAGAACAGACTAAAGCGGGCGAATGAATCGCAAGTTGAATGCTCGTTGTGAATGAAAGAGCGAAGCGGAAATCGCGTGGGAGTCGCACGAAGAGGGATTGAGAACGTCTAGCGGAATAGGGAAAGTGAGATGAATGATCGTCGAATAATGTACACGCGATTGTGCAATGTTGCGGAGTGAATGTACCTACAAGATTGGTCAATTATTCTCCTTAATAAAATTATCATTCTCCGGGGATCGTTATCTTCGTATCCCACGTCTCGCAAACTGAAATCACTGAGGACCAATCGAGGAGATAATTTCTATCTCAACATTTCTATCTCAATCCATCCGAGAAGTTTTTTTTCGATATTCCAGATTCTTTCCATTTTCATCAAGCTACACGAAGCACACAATAACTCATATACATAGATAATTTCGTATTCAAATTTACCAAAGCAATGCATACAAAAATAAATATTTCGATACGTCAAACAAATTTAACGTTCGGTATATGTACCTTAATTGCTAATTTAAAGGACCGTGGACCAGAAACAATATTTGCGTTGTAAACTGATTTGAAAGTGCTCCGAATATACTGTAGTAATATGCAAGTATAGACAGATAAAAAAAAATAAATAAATCGAACCGTTGGTAAAAACCACAAACAGTATTCTGAAATTATTAAGTACGAGAGAGAAAATTTTATTCAAATCGACAAATGAAAATCGCGGAACGAACAACGAGAGAGAGAGAGAGAGAGAGAGAGAGAGAGAGAGACATAGAGAAAGAGAATGGGTGAGAGGCGAGGAAATTTAAAACACGTCGAGCGCGGGCGGTGTCGTGAAATTACGATTAAGCGTTAAATAATCCCGGGCGTTTCGGTTGTACGGTAGCGAACAGAGAAAGAGAGAGAGAGAGAGTGAGGGAGAGTATAATCCTGCATAATGCATAAACGCTAAAGAGAACCGACGACACGGTCGATATTATGTAAAATCGCGAAATAAGGCAAGAAGAAGCCAGAGAGCGAATCGGTATAAGGGCGAGGCCGAAAATTGCGAGCGCCGTTTACGCGGCGATTTTACGGCGGAATCGTTTTTACGGTTGAACCGCGACGCGGAATTCGCGATACCTATACCCTCCTATCTCTCTATTCCCCCTCCCCTCTTCTTTCTCCCACCCTCTCTCTCTCTCTCTCTCTCTCTCTCTCTGTTTCTTCTTTGCACTCCCGCCAATCTCGCTCTCTCGTCGGAGAATTGCCGCAGTTCGAGTCTCAGTTCGCTGACTAGGAAACTTATGTTTCGCCTAGTGTTGCCATAAACATGTGTTCGTACGCAAGGAACGCCACGGTGGAATGTAAGTTTCGCGTTTTACGTTCGTCGGGCGCGGGGAAGCGAGAAGA
>NCVS01000749.1:51801-66541 GCA_003055095.1 Goniozus legneri
TAAGGTGAGATGGAAGCGCGATACGGCCAACTGGAAACGATTATCCGTCGGAATTCGGAATCCCGAAGAGTTCAAAGCTGTATTACGGTTTTCCTCGAGTTTCGGTTTCTGTTGATGAATCCGATCTCGGGGCGGGGAATAATTTTCACTCCCGAGGAGTTCGCCGCGCCGAGAAAACACTAATTCGAGTCTTTTGGAAGTGATAGATCTTCCAGCCTAGTTCTTCTCTGGCTCTCCAATCGGTACTAATTGGAATTTCGAGCCGATAAAACGTTCCGTACGTAATTCTTTAAGAAATTCGGCTGCGATAAAATAAACTTTCTCGAGAAACGAGGAACGAGGAACAAACTGCAGACGCGCCCATTTCGTTAACTGACTGGAATTGGCATACGTTGGGTCAACTACGAGGCTATTCTTTTCTCCCAATATTGGTCCTTCAATATTGGCCGAAATCCTAGTGTTATTCCCCCTTCCACGCTCTATCTTCGATAATCAACCAATGTCGGCAAACAGCGGTTATCGATCATAGCCCAGGTTTAAGCAGCCACCAGCACGTGTACCGATCGAAAAAGTACGCCGAGTTTGAAGTTCTCCGGTAGACCCGATTCGGATCATTTCTTTTGCTCGCATTGAAACTTCCCTAATTAGGAAAATTTTCCCGATGTTTGGGACCCGCTTTCCCCAATTCGTCATTCTCGTTCGGGCCTGCGGTCAGTTAATGTTAAATAAAACGAAAAAAAATCGTTTTCTGATGTGAATGCGAACTGAGAATATGAATAGAATTTAATTAATATAAATAAATGAGAATGATCAGTTACCATTCATTTCGCTGTTGGCGTCGTTCAAGCTTTTCATCAATATTTGTGACGCGTTATTGTGTTATAAATGAGATCGGTACGGACGAAATTCTTCGTATATATACACAAATCATTTGAATTCGACTAGTTAATTGACTTACATTCGGTATTGTCAATTTTTCGTTATTTTTGAAATCAAAATTCATTGTTATTTCGAAAATGTAAAATGTATGATAAGAATTTAATTATCGAATATCGGAAAAATTTTATTGTTTTGAGAAAATTACAATTTCATCAATATAAATAAAACTGTTATACTATTTACCGTGTGATGTGTATATATTGGCCTACAAATTTAATTAATAAATTAATAATTTCAAAATATTTATAGATTAGAGGAAAATAATGTTCACCTATATCACACGCTGCACCCGAAAAAATTTGATAGCTGAAAGTTGGTGGGCTAACCTCGCATTCCCATATTCAGCAGAGTCCGACCGAGCGAGTTTCGGAATTTCGTTGAATCGTTTGAAGTGCTCGTATAATTCGGCTCCGGACGCACCGGTATGGCGAATCCGATATAGAATTTTACGGGACCTTACACAATTTTCTCCCGATATTTACGTCGATATCCGCGTTTCATTCGCGCACATCTAGATTCACCGATTCGTTTCTTTCTTCATCATTGAAATTGAATTCCGTAATCCGAAGAAGGCAGTAAGAACGTCGGATCGAATGCGAGAACTCACCGCGGTGGAATAGAAAATATTATCAATTCTATTTATATATCGAATATATTCTTGCTTGTACGATCGTATTCACGATTTCTCGAGAAGAAAATTAGAAAATCATTCTTACATTCGTTGACTGTAATTCTCCTCCTAATTTTCATTTTAAAAAAAAATTGAATGAGAAAACATTTTTAGACTAAAAAAAATATAGATTTTTTCTATCAAACAAATAGGAACAACCCAGCAGTATCTACGCAAACGGGTCGCAGCGATACAGAAGCGAAATGAGGATTTAATCAGGAATTAGCAGGTTCGACTACTGAAAGGACAATCAATCGATTGATGTTTCGTGACCGAGCAAAGAGTAAACGAGGCACGTTGAGAGTAGAATAGACAAAGATAGGAGTGAAATAGGTCCGAACGGTGAAGTCAAATTTCATTTGTTTAGCAAAGACAAACACAGCGACCTCCCCCCTCCACGCGGCGTGCCAACTGTTTGCGATGGAAATTGAATGGTTGCCTTCGACAACGAAGGCACGTGAGTTGGCACCCGGGCTCTATCGATAATAACTCGTTACCATAAAAATTTCAAAACGGTAACAATCGATTCCCTTGTTACGGAAACGTACTCGTATTTTCATTCGTGATACGGATCTCGTAGGGTGATCCGTAAACGGAATATCGCGTGCGAAGCTAACAACGATTATAATTTGACTAGTTTCCGTATTCGAAAAAAATAATAAAATATTTCTAATACTATACGTTTTTATCAAATATTTTATTGTAAAACTTCTAATAATTGGTGAAACTTTTTTTATCGATTTTGCAAAGTTAATACCACTCGACAGCTTCAATGAAGTTGCAGAAACATTCTCGGATATATTAAATCGTCAACCGTTCTCAAGCGTTGCGTACGACCGGTGATAATAAAATTTCTCCCTCTTCACCCCCGAAAGGCCTGCGCGCGAAGTGCACTACAATGTACACCATACTGTTGTCGTATCGTTTGTCGGGTGGGTTTATACTTTCTGGGTTTTGTGGGAGCTCGTTTTTTTCCCCTCCCTCTGCCTCTTCAAAAGAAAAGAAAAAAATATCAGCGTATGCAACGAGAGGTCGAAAATATGACTCCGGGCTAAAATTTACACATCCGCCTGCTGGCTCGCGAAAAAAAATACCCGGAAGGGAAATTTTCATTTTTCGCTCACGTCCGGTTTTAATAATTTCGACTTACGTGTTATTGAGAACAACGCGCTTTTAGAGAACGACCTATTTTGGAAAAAGTGAATTCCTGGCAACGATGCTTCTAATTTTTATTTCATTGTATTTATAATAAATAACAAACAAGAAAAAGGAATAATATATTGAATAAAAGCCGTATGTATATATTCATCCACATATAAATAATTGTACAGATTCAAAAGTATCTAAATTTTCTTTTGTAAAAATAGAACTGAGCTTTTTATTCCATATCTCCATTCAATTTTAACGCGAATACGGGGAAAAAATCAATTTTAAATTTCTAGCAGATTGAAAATACAAACAATCAGCATCTCCAAATATACCACCGATACGGATTAAAAATTTAAACCGAAGAATATTCGTCGAGAGAGCGAGGACAATTTTCTATATTTCATACGGCGGATAGTCTGATTCATGCGGTCAAAGGAAAAAAGAAGGGCATATTCCGGCATACAAAGCGGCAGAATATATTTCGTAAACGACCGTAGATTCTATTACCCCGTGAGAAATAAAATATCGGCCAATTGGGACTTGATTCAGGTATGGTCTTTCATTCGAGATACATAGGGACAATAAAACTGGCACGGTCGAGCGCGAAAATTCCGGAATGATATTCAAGAAAATCGATTTATTGCGTGTGTGTGAAGGAGGACAGCGTGGCAAGGGTAACAGATTGAACAAGGCGGAGGAATATCGAACGAACGTTTCTCGAAATTGATGAAAATAGAATCAATGTAAATAGCCTTGTAGTTACGTTCTCGTTTGTCCGAAGGATATTGATGCAGCTGGAACGATTTTATGGCATCACGAATTTCTAATAATTTCGTACTGTTTCTTTCTAAAATGCTAATCGTGTAATTCTGCATTCCATTTTGATCATCCGGAGAAACTAATTTACTGAGATCAGCTACAATCGATTACGGATATTGTTAGAACGGCGTCTTTAATTTTCTATACCAATTTCAAGAATAGGTTGTAGTTGTTCAACTACTGGACGGTCCAAAATACACAAACATCGTATTGCCCAGACGGTCTTTCCTGCTTATTCTCGTGTAATGAAAATACAATACTCTGTATCATAGATGGGTTTCCGATGTAATTCTAGTACGACTAAAAACAGTCGTGAATCGCTAATTGCGACTCCATTTATCATTGTACGTCGTGCAATCGATTTCGGATGGTTACGGGAGCGTTTATTTATGCAAGCAAAACATTGCTAATCGACACTTGAGTTTATCACTACTTCGCCAGTCTCATTCATCACTTCATGTGTAGATAATCTGATTTATATGACCACAGCGCTGCGAAAGGATTCCTATGGTTGCGAATTTGATTTCGAACCGATAGAAATCAAATTATTTTATTTATTTGCTCTAATCTATAATTGTTAATACGAAATTTAGTTCATATTCTGTTGTTTAAATATGGTTTCTTGCAATAAAAAAGTTTGTTTAAAAACCCAACCTTATTTTTTAACTCGAGCATATTTGGACAAGTCCCTCATCTTCTGCAATCGTATATCTAAATTTACTCACCGAAATTTGCTACATTATTCATACAAAATTGCATTTATTCGAAAATGCTTCGTACAAATTTATTCTCGTCGCGAGCAAACCAATCGCGAGAGGAGAAACCCCGCAATCTCCAATTCACGGTAGAATCGATTTATAATACGCTGTATACGGCTGGAGGGATCGGTGAAGGCCCTTGGAAAAGCCCTTGACGAAAATTTCGATCGGTTTTCCAGTCGCGGGTGAGTGCGAGAGGCCGATATAACCGACTAAACCCACCCAGCTCTCCCTTTTCCGCGCCTCTTTATCCCCGCAGCTGGAAAACTCGTGTGTATATAAAACTCGGCCGTGTGTGCGTTTGTTTCACCGCGTGGAGGAGGTGAGCGAAAAAATTCATAATACATTTGAAATTCGAAGCCGACGCCGAACGTCTCTATCTCGCACGCGAGCACGATATTTTCTTGTGTTCTTACTTCATACATTTATATACAGGGTGTTCTGGAAATAAACTCTCCACTACACGCAGAGATGCGGAATAAACCATTTCGCATTTCACGGCGCGTTGTGTGCTCCTTTTTCGTCGCTGCTTCATTTTCGAGTCCCTGTGAATCTCGTTGAGTCAATTGGATTTGCAGGTTGGAAAAATTAATCGCTCCACCACTTTTTCTCGTTTTCAGTGTCTGAAATATATCCTCTTACAGACGCGGTATTTCAAGAATTATCAATTCTATCGAAACTCTTTCGTTTACAACTAGAGCTCGTACGAACGTCCAATTGGCTGCCGCGGACTCAGGATTGTCCGAAACTGGCGAGACAAAAGTCAAAATCACCGAACCCAGAAATTGTATTCTTCCGCGGAACGAATTATGAGGTTTACTTTAAAGGCACCTTGTATGTACATTTATATATGGTATATACATACATATATACACGCCACAGCATCGGAAGCTACGAGACGCGTCGGATTTAGTCGGTTTTCTCGCAAACAGGGTTTCATGAATATTGTATACGCGCAGAGTGGTTCGAAACGCAGACCTTGGAGCGCTCGCGCGGATTTGAAACTTGAATTACAACGATCATTAGCATCGGCGTATATAGTATATATATATATATATATATATATATATTTATATATATATATATATTTATGCGCTCAAACGAATTACCGCCCCGCGATTTTCGCCGCCTCGTAGCGAAATATTCAATTAGGCGTGTTTTGTTCAATCGCTGTTTGTTTTGTTCTCGAACAGCTGAATTTCCTCTCTTTATAGAAGGGAGGATCATCAGCCCCATGGGATCGTAAAGACAATACAAAATTACGAAAACAAAATGTTAAATTGTTCTTTTTCTTTGCTGTTGTGCTTTCCACGAGACTTAATCGCGGTAATTTACTACGATTATGATTTTTCAATTTGGTTTTATTTCCATTCATCGCGCTCATTTCTATGCCGGTTAAAAACCCCTCTTAAGGTTATTTTAAAGAAGAGGGAGCGCAGACGTGATACCTCTTCACGCGTGAATCTTCTTTCGACAATATTCGTTGGCGCGAAAGCGACTGGCGGAAAATAAAGGCGGGCGTGAGTCCGTAGATGAAAAATGGAGAAGGAGACGAGCAAGGAACCGCGAATGAGTTGGCGTGATAAAAGTAAAGGGAGAACGAGAGAAACGTGAAATGGAGAAAAGCGGACCGGAGAGACGAGAAAAGACGAGAAGTCTAATAATTTTCTGTAGTTCAATCGCAACAGGAGGAGAGAGAAAACGCTTCCCCGGGGTGGCCCAAGAGAAATATGTATCGGTACATCTCGAGTCGCGAAATACAGCCCGACGTTACACCATTTCCCGCGAAAACGTCTGTCCCGCTTTTCGTGCGTTCGAACGGACCATCCCTTGACTATGACCTCTGTACAGGGTGGTACAAGCGAAACGTTGATTTTTTAAAATAATAAGGCAATCGGTAGTTGATGTTTAAAATTCGCCCAAATTCCAATAAAATACAAATTTCTCCATGAATTTTCAAGCGAATAATTATAATTGTATTATTATCGGCATAAGCAATCAATTTTTACGATTTATCGCAAATTGAAAAATTTATTTGTTCGATTCAATATAAGTTTCCAACAAAAACTGTTGGTGAAATAGCTTTGCTATAAAGGAAAATTTTTATTTTCGCACGTAATTTTTGATATATGTTCGATTAACGTTATAACTGGTCCACCCCGTATATACTACTACCCCCTTGTGCGTGTTTTCTACGACCGCGACGAAACTCGAGGATACGACTCTCCGCTACCACTTTCCCCGATCTTTCCCCTTTTACCTCTGTCTTTCTCTCTCTCTCCCTCTCTTCTCTTTTTATATCCGAGTCAGACCCAGTTTATGCCGTCTGTTCTTACGAAACAGCTTGAAAAACTTTCGAGAGGACCACGCTAGCGCGCAATTACCCGAACAAGCTTCCCGGTCCTGTCTCTTTTTATTGACTGTGTGTAGCAGCGTTTTGCTTTCGAAAAGCAAGGTAAAAAAATAAACAGAGAATACTCACACACTCGTATAATAGTAACAGCAACTTCTGCCGTAAAAAGAGAGGATAGATTTTCCGAGTTTACTTTTTTATACAGTTTGTTTTTGTATAATTTAAAATCAAATTGCATTTTCAAAAGGGATGACTTGGAAATTTTAATTTACGAATTTTATAAACTAGAAATACTCATTGTTCGATCACCGAACACCCTGTATAGCGAGAGTACGATTATGGTTTCCTCTCTGGAGGGAAGAAAAGAGTTACCGATCTCCGAGCCATTTCAGTTTCTCGTCGGGAAATTACTCTCGGGGGCTTTTCCACTTTTCGAAAAGCATACACGCACGCACAAACTGGCTTTAAGGATATAATCATTATCGAGTATCGTCGCCTACTTGGAGCAACTATAAAATTACCGATACCGAGGATGCTCTTGTTTGTTTTCGTGTTTAACTTCGCTACTTCGTTTCCGCAAGCTCGCCTCTTTTATACGCGTGCGTTTGTTTGCGTTGAAACTCAGCAAAAAGAAATCGAAGAGCTCGCGGATCATCGAACGTAAACCCGTTTAACCGTTCTCGTTGTTTTTTAAACATCTGGCGGATCGCTTAATTCACGCATTGTTGTTGTTTTCTTCATTTTTGTTTATTTATCTAGCGTCGAATATTCCGTAACGATGTTGCTATTCTTCGATTCTGAGCACCGAAAACGTCGCTCTAAAAATAATCTTTGTTTCGCTACCGAAAAACGTCATACAATTTTTCCGGTGTGTTCGTTCTCGACGCGATCTCGATTTATCACTTGCGTTAGTGAAATTGATTCTGTCCGATGTGGAAGTTTTAATATCGAATAAAATATATATATACACGAGTGCGTCTACACGTATATGCACGAATTTATATAATATTGGTTGTATATAAGGCGCGTGTAAGGAACGTCTTCGAATATATTTTCTTTGAACCACAAACATAATATATATATGTGCATATAGATTTTTCCCGGTACGGCGGAGCATAACGGGTACCTTTGATCCTCTCGTACGCGCGAGCATCTCAGGAATAACCGGGGCTCCGTTCCATGCTCGTTTATGCCACATCTACGTCGTCGTTCTACGTACTTTAATGCAATATCCAGCCTTTTCCTACCCCGCCGACTCGGAATTCGTTCGTTCCATAAAGTCCAACACACCGATCCAAGTGTTTTTCGTGTGTTATCGATTTTTCACGTCTTTCCTTTTCTTTCTGTTGCAGGTGAGTGAGCGAGCCAGCCCGGAGTCGGTCCCGAAGGATAAAGCGTTACGTGGACGAACAAAACAAAAAAAAGGAGAAATTAATAAACACGCGAATCAGTGTTTCTCATGTTTTTTGATTCTTTTAATCTACATGCGCGCGATTTGCAAGTCTTTCTCTCTTCCATTCCTCTTTCGATCCCGCTTCTGCCTCTTGCATGAATAACGGTGACTTTATCGCGCCGATCCGACTAACGCTGACTCGTCGGGAGATTTTAATTTCGACTCGCGCGATCGATACAGGGTATCTCGGTAAGCACAGCTCGCCGATGAGGCGGTGGCCCATGCCAAGAGAAGATTTTAAGAAATTTCATCTTGGGATTCGCAGTTCGTTTGGGGCGATTTACTCCGAGGTATATTAGACGTTTTTAGCGAAATTTCGTGATGGGATGGTCGTCCCAGTGAATTGAGATCTTCGCGAGAGCGTCTTGAGAGATGCTCAAAAAATTCGAGTCCAATTTGTCTTCTCGATAAAGACGTAGGATCTAATAACGAAATTTTTCGAATAATCGACCCAAATAAATCTTATCGAATTACGTTAAATGGAATTGACACAAATAACCTGAATGTTTTATGACATTCTCCGAATTTACCAAAATACACTCCTCAATTTCTCGAGCGCGTCTCAAGTTTTTGATGGACGATCAAGCGAGAAATCGGATGAAATTATAATGCGCGAGAAGAGACATAGAGGGAGAGAGAGAGAGAGAGAGAGAGAGAGAGAGAGAGAATTTCGTAGTAGGATGCGTACTTGAACAAAATCGGTTCGCGCATGCGTTTAAACACACGGCTACACGCCGAGCCACGGTTAATTAATTTTACCTTCCTTTACTGCGTGCGCGCGCAAAAGGAGCATGATTCCCAACGAATGGGTAGGGGGCGCTTGAAGCTCGCACTCGGAACGAAAGCACGGGTGAATCTAATAAAGCCTAGGGTACCAAAGGGAGGAATGTCACCAGCTACGGCGTATATGCAAAATGTTGAAATCCACTCTCACTTAGATCTCTCGCTTTCTCCCTCTCTCGCACACACACACTTTATACGCAACCTACTTTTTACTCGCCTCTTTCAAGGTGGGCTCGTAATGAAACGCGATCTCGCGAGAAGCGAGACCGTTTCATTCGATAATTATATTCACGATCTCGGAAACGTCGACGGCATCTCGACGAGAAATGGCTCCTTTTACACCTTTTGAGTTCACGCTCTGTTATTTGTTCAATTTTTTGCTAATGCCACCTCAAAGTTCCCACGTCTATCAGGTGTGTCATCTTTGGCGTTGTCAAGTTGGAATAAGTGGATGAGAACGCTTCATAATTTAAGTACCGAATATGTAAATTCACCATTCTTCTAGTCTGTAAAATTAGTTACCTGACGTGATTTATTTTTAAAAAGCTCCCAGAGTATCCGCTTGTTAAACCAATTCTCGATTTAAAGAGTGAGAGAAGTGTGCAGAATTTGAGCTCTTCAATCTTCGCTCACTCCGCATATTCGCAAGATACGTGAAAAAACGTCGCGAGACTAAGCGTCATTTGTTGCTCGAGTAGCTCTTCAGACTTCTCTCGTTGCGAGGCTTTGCTTCCGTTCGCCACGTTTCGCCGCAATATTTGAATTCTGTTTGATTGCGCGTGAATTTTTGAGACAAAGGTTCTCTCCTCAACTTAAGAAATGTTGAGGAGACTCGAGTGTCTGTAATGATATTCATTGTTATAATAGACTCCAGGGTTGGTTCATTATCTCAATAAAAGTCGAATTTTACGAAAAGAATACCCTGAATAGAAGAATACATTCGTATTTAATTTGAATTAGAAAAAATTTAAGCTAGTACTTCATTTTTTGTTTGCAGAGCGAAAATACTACTCTCTCGAAATCGTTCGATTCTCTAGCGAGTTTATAGTCAGTGGTGAATATAGTGGAATTTCGATTGTTTTTTAATCCAGGTTCCGCGTGATCGGATCACTCACATGGTAAACAAGCGCGCACTATTTAATACGTAGTCGTGTCTCCATGATATTCGGAACGATATTCCTTTTAAAAGACAAATTGAAGGAGGAAATACAGGAAATGTTTCCGCTTTAATGTCCCTCGAAACTCGAAGAAAAATTCCCGAAGTTGAGAGAAATTCCACTTCTACGAGACGCGAAGCTCGCAAAGGGATTTTTTCGGGTCGTTTATTCAGATCTACGCACTTCCAATAAATGTTGTCATTTGGTCGATTAAACGATCCACGAAAATCCTTCATCCCCTAGCTGAAACGCTAGATGGAAAAATTTCACTTTATCCCCCAAGAATAAATAATGGAATCCTCTTGAGACATTTTGCAAAACTCGCGACGTAGAATGCGACTAGAGGGGAATACTTGTTTCGAATTTTCATTAGAGAGCTTTTATCGCAATATAATAAATGAGATTTAAAAACTCCTAAAAATACTCTCGCTTCGTTCGGCTGATCGAATTTCCGTCGTTTCCTTCATGCAACAAGCCAAGTTCGATTTCAGCGTCTGGGCGCGTGTTATTCGTCAACCGGCTCTTGAGACGTATGGACAAGAGTGTAGAGAAGTAGGAGGAAATGGGATGTGTACGTAGCTGTGTGTGTTTGTATGTATGTGTGTGTACGCGTGAAAGAGAGTTCAATAGCGTCACGGTAACGGAATTTCGCGAACGCTGCAAGAGACGCGTGTGTCTATAGTTGTATGCAATTCGAGTATATAGATATAGATATAGCGCTTTCGAGAAATCGACAAACGTATACATATGTGTATGTATATGTACGTTTATATATTCTAGATGCACAAGTACGCTGCGCATGATATTTAAAGCAACCATCCATACAACACTTTAAATTTCATACAACTCTTAATTAACGTCATTCTCGTCGAGGGTATTTTAAAACTTCTGAAATTTTTATCAAAAGCCTCTTTCGAAATTTATATCGTAATTGAGAGAGAAAGAGGGAGAAAGAGAGCAAATTATCGATTTTTGTACAACATATAATAAATATTAAAACAAAAACAAACAAACTGCCGCAAAATCCTCCGAGTGAAACGATCAAATAAGTAGCCAATTAAATTCCGATATATTTGTTCACATTCTATATGAATTTCACGAGATGCAGCAAATATAATCGTCGAAAAACCGTTTGTACATACTTAATTGAACATTTAATTAATCCAACGATTCTCTTATCTCGGTACGGATTTTGTTCGGAATAACACGCTCTATCATCCCCCAAGAGCGTTGACTTCTGAAACATCCTGTGCATATAGATATACACACTGGCTCTCGCGTGTTCTCCACGAGCTCCGAGGCTTTTGTGCCATCGCGGACGCTTTGTATCGCGTCTCGTTGTCGCCGCAAAGTGGGCGGGACTGATCGTTTTAAACCGAGCGCGAAGAGGGCAAAATGAAGGAGGGGTGGGGAGAGGAAGGGTTTCTCTTTCCCGGGGAGAGACGTCAATGTCGCTGGAACGAAGAATGACCCTCTACTTCACCGCGAACCTACGCGACTCGCTTCATAGGGACGTGTAGTGAAAAGACGTCGCCTAGAAGGCTAGACGTTATTCGAACACAGCGAAAAAACGATGATACTTGCCTCGGAGAAGAGAGAAGAGAGAGAGAGAGAGTTTGTCAGGAAGAGGTGAAAAAAATCCTCGACTAAATTTGCCAACAAGATGAAGCGAAAATTTCTTTGAGATGTCGAGTCTCGTTGCTGTTGTTCGCAACGAAAATTTCAGTCAAGGTTTCCATAAAATTTTCCAAAGTTGTCTTACGAAAAATAGCACCGAAGGTAGGATTGAAATCTCCACTCGAGTTTCGCAATATAATAAATCAGCTACGGTAATAACCGCCCTCCCTCGTTGCAGAAGAGGATTGAATTTCAGACACTACTTACTCCTTTTTTTCTATCGGTCTCTCCTTGTGTACTGTATATCGCCACTTTCCAGACATCTCCCCTTTTCACTACGCTGCTTACCCAGGTTTCTTCGTTCTCTCTCTATCTCTCTCTCTTTCTTTCACACTGGGCGACACGAGCCTCCGGCGTGATTTCAACGACTAGACTCCAGCGTGGTCTCTTCCCGACGCTTTCTCACCCTGTTTCTCGGGGTGAGAACAACGATTCCCTTCAACCTCGTCGAGGACCGGCGCTTTATGTAGCGACTGTACAGGAAAAGCACTCACTCTCGCTCTCTCTCTCTCTCTCTCTCTCTCTCTCTCTCTCTCTCTCTCTCTCTCTCTATTTCTGTCTCTCCTTCCTCGAAAAGGGTCCACGGAAGGTTCCGAGACTATCAAGGCCTCGAGAAATATTTTCGGCGCCTCGAGTCACCAACTCAGCGTCGGCCTGGTGTGTAGCTATTCCGTTTTCCTCTTTTGTCGCCCTACTCCTCACGGCTAACACGCCCGGCAACTATACCCAGACACGGAGGGCGAGGCTGTCTGTCCCCCGGTGGAAAATTGTCGCGCGCTCTGAAAAGGGAGGCCTCTCGCCAACGAGATCGAGCCTCTTGTTTCGAGGAGAGCTCCCATCTCTCTCGCTCCCGTTAAACGCAAAATTTTTCTTTTCTCGTACCCTCTCGCCATTCATCCACCGGGTAAGATTAGAGAGGGCGCGAAATGATGAACGAGCGAAAAAAGAATTGGCATTTAAAAAATTCTCAGTCACCGAGAAATTGCGAAGGGGGTCCTTTTCAGGTTTTAGAAAAGGATAGGAGGAGCCGATACGCCGCTGCATCTTGAGCCCTCGACTCGACTTTTTACTTTTATTCTCCACCTGTCTCTCTCTATCTCTCGATACTCCCTTGTCTCGAGAAAATACGGGAAATATAAGACGAGTCGCGAAAATCAAATTCGGCGTTTCGAAAATAAAACTTTTCCTCGAGTATCGGGAATCTTCCCGCTGTCTGTTCATCTTTTTTCTCTCGGAATTCTCGAAATAAAAGGAGGAACGTAAACATGTAAATCAATAAAAAAAAAAGAATAGCGCAGTTTTGAAATTTCGCCTTCTGGGAAATCGCTTCACGCCGTAAAAGGCTCCCTCTTTCCATCCCTCCCTCTCTCCCCCCCTCTCTCTCTCTCTCTCTCTCTCTCGTCTCAGCTCCGGAATCAGACGTTAAGGGGGTGGGGCAAGGGTGGAAAAATAAAGAGGGGATTTAAAATACCATGGTATACTTCACTCCGCGTGTAATTCCTTTTTGCGAGAGTAAAAACTATGAAGAACGGTCGAATTAGTAAAAAAGATTTGAAACACGAGAATCTTCCTCCTTTGGGAAATTGCCGAATCTGAGATAAGGATGACAACGGGTTGTTAGTCCAAAAAGAGAGAAACAGCGAACGTGAATCCCCTCACCGAAGAAATTATCTCGACGCAATTTTTAGGCTGAATTAAAAACCCCACGATGAAAATTCGAGACGAGTTTCCCGCACTCAGAGAAATTTTTAGATGGCTTTAATATTTTTTTGCAACGGAAAAAAAACTCGAATGTGAGAGAGCGATGAAATATTATAGTTTTATGAAGTGCTAATAATTTTCAGCGATATTAGTTATAATATATAAAAATTAAATTCCATTTAATGCCAGCTAATTTCACGCTCTGTGTATCTTTTTTCTTTAATTCATTTTCCTTTCCGCTCTCGAATCGAAACTCGTTCCCAACAGAAACGAGGCAGTCCCTCGCGAAGATACTCGAGCAATTTTAACTCATCGCGAGCGGGCCGGAGATATCGAGACACTTTGTCGGCGCGCGGTATCTTTAATTCCGTTCGTGTTCCACTATGTAATCCCCTAGAAAACGTACGAGAGGATGGGAGAGCGAGGGCGGAAGGGGGGAGGGGAATAACGCCGAAGCTCTCGCGTATTCGCCACCGTGCGGCAAACCTCTGGGGATGTTACCGCGATAAGGAGTGCGCGTTGCGCGCTTGAGCGAGTCGTGAGGACTCTCTATGGATACGTAAAGTTAGACAGAGAAAGAATAGAGGCAAGAAAGGTCGGAGATAGAGAGAGAGAGAGAATCACTGAGAAAGATCAGTCGTGGGTAAAAAGAGCGTTACAGGTCGCAGGATCACACGAGAGGCAAAACGATACTGGGTAGATTCCAAAAGAGAGGAAAAAGAAGGTAAATAAATGAAAACAAGAGGAGGGAGACGGTATGGGTGGGTCAT
Source organism: Goniozus legneri (assembly GCA_003055095.1). NCBI lineage: Eukaryota > Metazoa > Arthropoda > Insecta > Hymenoptera > Bethylidae > Goniozus > Goniozus legneri. The sequence continues at coordinate 66,031 of NCVS01000749.1, forward strand.
ACAGGGCGCTAAAAACGCGACTGAGGTCCGCTCCGAAGACGCGTCACGGTAAAATTTGCGCCAGAGGGGTTCCAGGAAAAATATAGAATTGTAGCTTGCGCTCTGGTAGGGGGTGAAAAGAATGCTCCAGTCTCTCGGGTATCTCTGACGATATAAAAGAAGACAAAATACACATAGCCGGCGGGCGCACGCGAGATATGGGTCTCGTGGAAGAATGAAAACGAGATTTCCTTCGCACGCGCTTGGGAATCGTCCTTGTATATCGATCCTTCAAAACCCACCTCTGTTTTTCGTCTCTCTGCTTTTTTCTCTCGCCTCGGCTGTGTCGCTATTTCCGGCAGACTCTTCCGAGTCGAAATTTTAATCCTGCTCTCGAGCCGGGAGAACGTCGCTGAATCTCTCTTCAGACCGTAAAAGTGCCTAAATTTTATTTTGCCGGAAGAGGGATTGCGATAACATTTTACTTTAGCCCAGGTAGAAAATTATCTGGGCAGATCTGGACTAGCTAAAT
>NCVS01000757.1:2935-24733 GCA_003055095.1 Goniozus legneri
TAGCCCGCCGTCCTTCGCGCGGATAATAAATCTATTTTATTTTTATTGGAGTTTTGGAAGTAACGCGCGCTCACTAAATCTTCGTCTTCTCCCGATTAGATTTTTCTATCGTAAAAAGTGTTATGATTTGAAATAAAATTTCATTGACTCATAAAAAAAAAAAAAACTTTTCAAACATTCGATTCCTCTACTTCGACTTACTTAATGTTGCGCGTAGCTGTACGATTATTCCAACAACATTTTACCACGTAGCACTGCATTCCTCGAAAATTAAAGAGGAACTGAGTCGAAACCGTAATTAATGGTACCATCGCGAGTAATTTCTGCTTCTCGTACGTGGCATAACTATAACACGGCACCTGATCAAATACCGATTTCACGTAGAAGACTTCTCGGCTTTGATCATTTCAGGATGGATCACGAACATCTGTATCAACAATCGCTTTATCTTGCGAGCATCATCTCTTTTGTAATATAGTCGCGGAGGATACACGAGAGCACTCTATTTACGGGGCCGAAAAAAAAATGTAAATCACGTGAAAAACGAACTTTTTAACGAAACGAAATTTTTAAAATTATCGCTCGTTTCGAAATTAAACCAATCCAGACACCGCCTACTGTGCGGAAAAGGGAGGTTTCTCGTAGAAAATTTAAAATACGTACCCACCTGCGTTATATCACGCGGATTCTTTTTAAATTCGTTCGACATTTTTCGCTGGAACACATACGGAAAAACCAAAAACACACTCGACGGCCGGGAAAAAGAAAATAGGTGAACTGATAGGAAATATCGGTTCGAGGACATATATCGCTCTTGCGGTTGCATAAGCGCAAACCGGTATAAATTTGTTGCCTTTAACAGCCCATCACGAAGTACAGCTTTATCGCTACTGCGACCTGAGCACACTTGCTAAACGATATAATGAAATTGTCTAATCGTAGCAATAAAAGTAATATCTTTGTCCTCGCTCAAGAATGTAATCGATATTTGTCGATTTTAATAGTGAAAGTTTTTAGCGACATCGAGTTTCCCCGGTCGTGACGAACGCTTTAGTTTAATAATTTTTACACCGTTAAAGAAACGATCGGACGATTATTTTTTTACTACCTTCCCGAAACACGACAAAACCGAATATTACAACTTGAGTCATCTCCCATTATCTTTAATGAGTTCCACCTTGAAATTTTTCGAGCGATTTATTCGTGGGTTACATTGAAATCATTTAATTTCTATTGAAAAGATTTATTTTCTCCTTATTTTCGTTCACTCGGTACACCACCATAGCAATCAATTTTTGCCGATCATATATTGCTAATTAGTTAACTATGTTCATCTTTTTGAAAAAAATATTCTTAATATTGATAGTAAGTCCCCTATACGATAATAAATACAAATAATTCAAAACTATGACAATAAATAAGAAAAATTTAACTATAAAAAAGAATGTCACTTTCTTTTCAAATCTCAAATCTACACGTAATTGTTGGAGCTGGTCTACAGCTAATAATAAACTATTCGCATGTTAAGTAGATCGTATTAAATTGAATTTCATATATCTCTTAATACTAATTTTCGTTAAGTACTGATAAAAAGTCTATTATCACGGCTGCAACTTTTTCAGGTTCGTTCAGATGCACGTGATGAGTTCCGGGAACCTCCGTATACCGAAAAGTTTTAGCGCTTTCCCGTATCTTCTCCATTACTATCTGGTAGTTCTCTGGTTGATCGAATTTCAACCCTGGGACGGCACGAATATTGAGGTAATTGCAAGTAATCCTAGAAGCGTATGCGAGTACTAAGTCCATAGATAACATTCCCAACAAGGAGACCTGCAAATGCCGATTTGTTAGATCAATCATGTTGTAATATCGTTCCAAAAAAAAAAAATTAGGAAAATTGAAAGATTCAATGGGTGTAGTTGTGGAGCTTTCGAGATGCTCTCCTGTACAGAGGTTGTTTTAAGATTGTCTTATTCCCCACAGCCTTTCAAAGTTCAGCTTTTAGACAAATTTTTTGCTAATATTTCGTAAGTTATTGTAAATGAAATCAGGATTAGAATTAAAATTTGTGCTTATAGAGCTCAACGAGATTAATATTTCGATTCAAAATGCACTTTTCCACCGATACCAGTTATCGAGAAATGGTAAAAAACGAACAAATAATAAAAAATGCCACTTCTTGAAAATTATTGATTGTATGAAAAAATTACTTAAGAATTAAAAATAGGGCTTGTTGAAACTGATAGTTATGAAAATATATTAAAAAACAACACTTTTTGAAGGTGTAGGGGATGTAGGGGATGAAACAACAATTTGTGTCAAATTTTTTTACATTGCTTAAATCTATACCTTTGTACAAAAGGATATCCCGAAAACTCAGGAGTCTACTTCGGAACTTTATCTGATTGAATACCTTAAGTCTTGGATCCCGGCAGAAATAAAATTTGCCAGGAAGTTCAGCAGGTTTCATACCACGTTTCATCAATATCTCAGCACTCTCTTTCGTTATGGAACCATGATAGGCATCTTCAACTATTTTAAGCATTTCGCTGTATTCGTAACACGGTACATTGTCGGACGTTAATGTTTCGTACTTTAGGAACTTGTCAATGTGATCACCGGTAATCGCTGCAGTTTTTGTTATATCTCTCACACTGGGGCTGGCTATGTCTAACGAAATGAGGAATTCAACTTCATCGGGATACGACGCAGCGTACAAAAATGAAATTGCTCCACCCAGAGAGTGTCCAAGTAGTTTCACCTATGAGAATCATTACAATTAAAATACTTAATTATACACTAGAACAGTTATCATAGAGAGTGTTACGTTTAGGGTTCTTGTGACAACATCCTGCTTCGCAAGATGCTGTTTTATGGGATGACTGTTACGCAGAGGTTGATATTAGTGAAATGATGATTAAAATGTGCAGGTACAATGTGATATTAAAAACAAATGAATTGTGGATTTTTACAATTATTTTATAGGCTAACCTTGTTCCAATTGAAATGTTTAATAACCCTACGCAGTAACATGACACCATCCCAATAAACAAAATAGAATTGGCCCTTTGGGTAGTGAGATGATAAACCATGCCCCCACATATCCAAGCAAAGAACAGAAAGATCTTTGGGTAATAATGGAATCAACGTGTCAAAAGTTCCTGCATTATCTTGACGCCCATGTAATGCAATAATCGGTTGGCATCCTTTAGGACCCCACCATTTGCCTGTAGGTAATTTATACAATTATTTCAATGGAAAAATCTTGATGCGTTCCTCATAATTGTACAAAATTAATTTAACCAGTAACATAAAAAGCATTTTTTATCATAAAGTAAATGTTTCTTGAAATGAAACAAAGTTACAGCAGAGTACGAGTTCTGTGACCTGACCAAAGAGCCACTCATAAAATTAGTTATACAACGATCTAATTAAAATAAAATGATATATGATGTTATGTTATGCATTTTTCATTTATGAACCAAACCACATATGATAAGAAAGTAACAGTCATCCCTGATTGAATGTGCACACATAAAAAATACAATTTTGCAAAATGCAATGTGCATACAAAGCAATAATATTTGGATAATTTCACTAAATGACTTTTGGTATAAAGAATATATACATACTAGCATTCCAGTTTAAAATATACAATCATACGTAAAGCATATACAGGACATGACTAACAAAAATCCTAAAATAGTAAAATCGTAAAATAATTTATATACACAATTTGTATCAGTTATATATGTTAATAAAAGATAAGCATCTATATCAGTTGCAAAATGCGTTTGAGGTAAGATTAAGTTTTTTTTGCATATGAAAAATAATCCAGCTAAACTCAATTATTAATCGTTGTATAACTTGAATTTGCTGTCTAACCTTGTCCCACTTGTAATGTTCAACAATTCTACGAAGGACAATAACATTGTCCCAAAATACATAGTAGAACTGTCCATTCGGGAGGTGCGAGGATAAGCCATGACCAGGTAAATCAATGGCAAGAACGGCTACATTCATTTTAAGTAATGATGAAGCCAATGTATCGAAAGTTCCAGCATTATCCTGCCAACCATGTAATGCCACAACAGGCTGTACATCCTTTGGACCCCACCATTTTCCTAAATTTATCAGGACAGTAAAATCAATCATAATTCTTTTTATTATTAAAAAATATTAACTCAAAAAGAAATACTGAAGTCGAAACCAATATTTTATGATAAAAAATGCAATAATATAAGAAAAATATAAATTATAATACTAACCACTTATATGACCCCAAGGTACTGGAATTTCAACTTCTTGAAATTCTGAAAATAAAAAAATTGAATTTTAGCATAGAAACATACCTAATTACATGTTTCAATATTTAAAATAATTTACCTTTCTGCGAATAACCATTGGTATTAACGGCGTGTCCGTCACTTATGGTGGACGAAGCGTCATTCATATTTAAATAAAATTCTTGTACTTACTCACAAGATAGCGGAGATCTAATATTTTGACAGAACGAACGTTCAGTACTTCAATGGACTGAACTTTAGACGATTTTTTGCACGCCAATAATCAACTAAACGAAAAGAGAAACGTGAACAACTTACTCATCACCATACGGTACAAAGTTCAATATACTTTTACTTATGTGGTTTAACATAATTCGTCAAATCACGATGATTTTCTCTTACCGTTTCTTCAAAAATTTTGAACTTATCTTTTTCATAAGAACGTGTATTACATCAGTGATATCTGCAAAAATACATACGATGACGTGAGACGTGACAGAGATCTCTATATAGAACATATAACTATCGTCACTCTAAACTGTTTTCACTATTCTATCCTAATTTACATTTAGATTCAATGATTTCATGTATAGCTGTGCCATTGAAATTTTTAGAAAGAATCGGGTTTTATTTAAATACCAATGAGAAATGAAATTCAATGACTTACCATTAAGTAAATCAGAGAAAATGGCTTACCCAATTCTCAAGGATGATTATGCATTTTATTGACAACGTTTATGAGAATTTTATAATAGTATAAGTATAATAGTATAAGAAAAAGATTAGAAAATTAATGAAAATCAAGAATCATTCTAGATGCGCGTTGATCACATGATACTGATATTGGTCAGTATATCAATGATCATTTACTAGCATATACATTTTGTTGAACTTATCTCTCTAATGAAATTTGAATGTTGATAAACTCTGTGATTTTATTATGATAAGGTTACATTAAAAATGCACATAAATAATTAGTTTACACTTTTTAAAAGTGCTTTATTCTCACAAAAATTAATCATATAAGTAAACATAACCAAATAGATTCACACTATATTTATAATGAATATAGAAAATTAATTATGCATTTTACATTCTACAGATGTAAAAATACATAAACAATTCTATTTAATGTTTACGTGATTTTATTTTATAAAAAAATATGAAAATGGATGGAACAAATAGTATTGTGAAGCATGTTATACATGCTGGTACCAAAGCTATTAATTTTGTATCTGGAACGAAGGTGAGTATTTTCAAAATTTCATAGCTATTGAACGTTAATAATAATTGAATAACATTCTTAATCAAAAATAGGTAGTATTTCACTTCAAAACTACAAAATGTGACAATGAAGAAACAGTGATTGATGATAGTAAAATTATGGGTACACCAATGGAACTTGTATTAGGCAAAAAATTCAAATTAGAAGTTTGGGAAGCCATTGTACAAAAAATGGCATTAAATGAAATTGCCTGTTTCAGGGTGCATAAGAGCGTATGTATGCATTACTTTTATCAATAAGATATTTGTAAATTATGTATTATAATCATTCTAAGATTATTCCATATTCTAGTTGGTTACGGCTTATCCTTTTATATCGAAAACATTAAGAGAAGCAGGAAAACCACAATCTGAAAAACGTAATCATCATTGCTGTGGTGTAACGTTGCAAAATGAAGGAATAGGATATGATGATTTAAATGAACTCATAAAAAATCCACAAGACTTAAAATTTACAATAGGTATAAAATTTAAACTAAATTATATTTTATTGTAATGAAATAGAATTTTATAATCTATGTATTATAGAATTAGTGAAAGTGGTATTACCCGATGAGTATGAAAAGGAAACATGGCAAATGACTGAAGAAGAGAAGCTAAAAAGTATCCCTGATTTAAGAGAGAAAGGGAATATATATTTCAAAGACAAAAATTATGAAGCAGCATCCAATACATATGCTAAGGCTATTGGATTATTAGAACAACTCATGCTAGCGTAAATTATTTGAATTGATATTTTTTTAATTGAAAATTTTATAAATAGCAAAATCTAATATTAATGAATTTTTCAGTGAAAAACCAAATGACGAAGAATGGAATGTTCTGAATAAAATGAAAAATCCATTGTTACTTAATTATTCACAATGTAAATTAATTAAAAAAGAATATTATGAAGTAATTGAGCACTGTACAACTGTACTCAAAAGTGATCCAGGTACTTAGTCATATTTTTTTAGATGAATGTAGAAATAATTACTTTGTTTTTTATAGATAATGTTAAAGCCTTATACAGAAGAGGTAAAGCTTATATTGGAGTTTGGGATGAAAAAAATGCGACCAAAGATTTGGAAAAAGTAAAAATTTTAGATCCAACATTAATAAACACTATTGATAGAGATTTACAAACATTTATGACTGCAATAAAAGAAAAAGATAAACTCCAACAAAAAAAATTGTCACAATTATTTAAATAATTTATTGTAAATATTATTTTATATGATGTATAATCATATTTAAAAAATATATGTTATGTGTCAAGTGATAAATTAGTGTGCAATATTACTTATAAATGAATTATTTTAAAAATATATTTAATAAAATATTTTAAACATAGTATTTATCTAAATTTTGTTTTCAGTAAAAAAAAATGATTATTTAACCACATTGTTATCGTTATATGACGAATCATTTAGCTTTCATAGTGGTCCTAAACTTGCAAACAGACCAGTTAAATTCCTAACCTCAAAGTGTTTCACTTCTTTCGCTTATTCAGAAATTGACAAAACATGAAATGCTATCCGATATCATGTGTAGCATATTGCATAACTTATTTAACAGTGTTTCAATTAGTTATCAGACAAAATATAGATGATTATTATATACAAAAATTTATGTAATATTTTATTTTGGTAAGTAACGTTTTTAAAATAAATTTCTTTCATCTTAACTACACACATGTCTCTGAAATATATAACCTACATTGCAATTTATCCTAGCGTTATTCACGTTGAGACGAAAATATTTTCCACTAACTTATAATTGAATAAACAATGAACGTTATTTGTATGTAATAATTATTTTCAGATTATAGATATATTATATATTTTAAAAATGAAGTTGATCAGGAAAAGTATTGATAAGGATGGTGATGGGTAAGTATTCATATTTATATTTAACATAAAAATTCCAAATAAATATATGTTAACATATTTCTTAATACAGGAGTGTAGCTCTTATGCCAGAAAATACAGAGGATATTTGGCATGCTTATAATTTAATTAGCGAAGGTGATTTTGTTAGTGGCTCTACTATTAGGTATTTAATTAATTTTATATTGTATGTAACTTTTTGTAACTATTTGATAAATTTTTAATGAATTCATTTTAGGAAAGTACAAACAGAAACAGCCACTGGTAGTTCAAGTAGTTATAGAGTAAGAACCAACCTCACTATTTGTGTAGAAGGTATAGATTTTGATACACAAGCTTGTGTTTTACGTTTAAAAGGGAGAAATGTAGAAGAGAATAAATATGTTAAAGTATAGTATTTATACACCATTTTCTTATGTGGTATAAAAATGCAATTTACTTAAATTACAAAATAATATTTTTAGACTGGCGCTTATCATACTCTAGATCTAGAACAAAATCGTAAATTTGTTATAACTAAAGCAAAATGGGATTCTGTGTCAATAGAAAGAGTAGACACAGCTTGCGATGCTGCAAAAAATGCAGATGTTGCAGCTGTCATAATGCAAGAAGGCATAGCTCATATATGTTTAATAACTTCCAATATGACAATAGTAAGAACAAAAATTGACCAAGTAATTCCCAGAAAAAGGAAGGGTAACGTCTCTCAACATGAAAAGGTAAGAAAAATATCTCAGTCATTGATTAGTTTGTATTAATCAACACTTTCTCTTGTAGGGTCTAGTTCGTTTTTATGAAAGTATCATGCAAGGTATATTGAGACATGTAAACTTTGATGTTGTGAAATGTGTTATAGTCGCAAGTCCAGGTTTCGTAAAAGATCAATTTATGGACTACATGATACAACAATCTATAAAACTAGATAATAAAATAATATTAGATAACAAAAGTAAATTTTTATTAGTACATGCAAGCTCTGGTTTTAAACATTCACTTAAAGGTATAAGATGAAGCAAAATTTTTAAATCTAATATTTTGTTTTCTAATGATGCTCTTTTATGCAGAGGTATTAGCCGATCCTGTTGTAGCATCTCGAATTTCAGACACTAAGGCTGCTGGAGAAGTAAAGATTTTACAAGTATTTTATAATGTATTACAAACTGATCCGGCTAGAGCATTCTATGGAAAAAAACATGTAGAGAAAGCAGCCGAAGCTCAGGCAGTAGAAACGCTATTGATCTCTGACAAATTATTCAGGTAATACAATATTACAATGAATTTTATTAATTGCTATACTTTATTCTATTATTTTACTAGTAAAATAATAAGTAAGTAGAAAGTATTCTCTCTCACTATAATATCTGTAATATATTTAGTTTTGTTTTTTCCAGATGTCAAGATGTTGCTCTTAGAAAAGAATATGTAGCATTGGTCGAAAGTGTCAAAGATTCGGGAGGTGATGTTAAAATTTTTTCAAGTCTTCATGTATCGGGTGAACGTAAGTTTCGAGAATTAAATCATTAATTTTATCATTTTTATAATTTTCTTATGGAAATGAACATTTTACTTATCAAAGAATTGGATCAACTTACCGGTGTTGCTGCCATACTGCGTTTTCCTATGCCTGAACTGGAGGATGAAAGCAACGACAGCGATTCCGATTCTGATGACTAAATACATACAGCGATTTCAAGTGCTCGAATATAAAATTGTATATTTGTGAATAAAAGTCTTATATGGAATTAAAATTTCACAATACTCCATACTTAGCATTTATATGATTAAAATAGAAGGAATTCATGCTTCAAATAAGTGGTTATTCTGGAGAATGATATTATACTATTTGTACTATATACATATTTATCTTCAATCAAAAATAAAATTGTTTTTATAAAAAAGTTTGGTTCCTGAAGTGATAGTTTATTTTGTCAAACGAAATAGTTCTAGACAAATTTTAATGTTTCTCGTTTATTTCTATCCTTGAATATAAATGCAGCTTCTTGCTCTATCTAAACTTCTTTCTAAGCAATTCCATTACTAGAATTAAGACCAGGTGATTGTATTGAAATTCTTAACTGAACATTTTTTAACTGAGAAAGTCTCTTGTAAGAGAATCACTACATATTTTCATTGATATTTAACACATTCAATTATTAATGAATATCAAGAATGAATTACCTGTAAATCTACTTTCATCGTATTTTACTGTAAGGAGAATTGAACAAAGAGACATGTCTTACCTCAAAATAAAAAAATAAAAATTAAATTATAGATCAGTTACAGAAAGAGGAATTTTGCTGCGTAATATGTTGTAAAGATATACTATATTTAGGTTTGTGATTTTTGTTAAAAAATATTTTAATGTTTCTTAAAAATTTTTAATTTTTAATTAATTTTTAATTTATCTTTGCAATTTTATGCCTGCTTAGTACTAGGTGCCAAATTTTAAAAAAGTTAAAATTGATACCAGTAAATATTTTTATTTTTGGTGGTTAAATGTAATTAGATATTTGCCTATATTGATTAATTTGAATGTATATTATAATCAACTATTTGAATATGCTGCATTTTTTGTAAAAATATGCATATTCATTATCTTGGTATTCTTCGAAAACATTAAGTGTCCAATATTCGAGAATTCTCTCAAATGCATAATCACTTTTTGTTTTTTCACATTGAATACCGTCTAGAGAACGAGATTGCATATGAAACAGTGAGTAACAATTCGTTTTTAATCAAAAGAATTAATGTGAATTCTGTCCTCTGATGGTTCATGAAAAAATACGAAATATAATGTTCTGAGTTTTTAATTGATTGTTATTTTATTAAAAGATATATTTTATTTCTTATAGTTTATCGCATTAATAAAAGTATTCAAACAGTAATTCGACTATGTGAATATTATCTACAATTCCAATAACTTGCCTCAAGTATAATTTGAAAGATTCAATCCGGGAGAGAATTAACATAATCGATATATATTTTTTCGGTCTCAAAACAAAGCCTTGAAAAAAGACTTTACTCTTGCGGGATAACCGTCTCTTATTTGTCTAAAAAGCGTTATTTATGTCGTTTTATGATAATTATTAAATGGATATTATGTATCTGAGTTGTACAATCGTAGTAAAACGGTTATTATTTTAACCAACACAAGCCATAGTGAATATTTTATTTTAATACGATACTCAAAATTTTTTTCATTTTTCCATAAGAATTTCAATTAATTGAATTTTTTGAAATAAATTACGGCACACGGTAGCACAAAGCTGCAGCAATATAGCACAATAACATTTTTTCTCAAATTTCAAAATGACGAGGCTAACTATACTTCGGGTGCCAAGTTAGTTTATAAGAAGTTTAATTACTGAATTTTTAAAAAATAAATTACAGCACACGATAGCGTAAAGGTAACACAAACTGGCTCAATGAAAATAGTAGATTACGATACAAGTGCGCAAAGTAGGTGATTCCCGCACGAGCAACGTTTGGCGCCCTCGCTTCGCTCGGGCGACAATTGTGAGTGAGGGAATACCTACGCAGCGCACGAGTATCGTATACTATTTTTCCTACGATCGTGCGCGAAGTTCGATTTTGCGCACGCTTATTTCAGCGTGTCAAAAAGAGGCCCTTTGCACACGCATTTGCATGCGCAAAATCGAACTTTGTGCACGATCGTAGGAAAAAAATTTTTTTAAAAATAGCGGGGCTAGCTCCACAAGTATTTGAGATAGAGATTCGGGATTGAAATTAAAATTTGTTTTTATAATCTTAAAAAAGAGGATTTATTTTTTTTTATGTTAATAATAGTCTTTGAGTAATTTTATTTTTTTTTTAATTTTTCGTTTTTTTTTGCTATATTTTGATAACTTTCACTCATAGGAGAGTGTAATTAGTACCAAAATGTTCATTTTGTGTTATACTCTGAAATTAATATTTCAAACATTTTTTCAATACAAACAGTTTTGGAGTAATTTAAGTTTTTCATTCGTTTGTAAACATTGAGCATTGAAGCATTGAAGCATTGAGATGCTTCTGTAATTTTCAATAATGTTATTTTCTTCTTTACAATTATGACCCTAGCATTTGTTCTAAGACTAACAAACGAACTACTATACTATCTCCAGGTCTAGGTTTTTATGCACATACTTAAAAGTCCATTGAAATTTCCCTCTATCGGTTTAAAATGTACTTTGATTCGCGTCTAATTGAATTTTCCTCGTTGGAAGACGAATTCAAGCGCCTGTATTCTTGCACTGTGTTGAATCAAAAAATTTCGTTTTACATGAAAATTAGAATCGGACAGGTACGTGCATTGCGCACGACCTTGCAAAAAGTGAAAAAGGAATGGTAAGTTCGGAACAAAGTGGAGGGGTGAGGACGAAATGAATATTATGTTCTTTCACATAACTGCTCGCTTTTTCGATAATCCAGATGAGTTATAAAAAAAGTTAGAGAGAAAAAGTAGAGATGAAAAATTCAAACAGTTGAGAACTCTTTTGTTTTTTTCATGTTTGAATTTGCGATGAACAATGGCATAATCATATACTCGAAATAGAAGTTTGTTGATTATACTCGACATTTTAAAAATTAGTAAAAAGGTGATAATTAGCAGAAAATTGTGAATTCTTATATTTTATCGGATTTTTTTAAAATTCAATTTTTTATTCGTTATGAGTTTCATTTAACCCTTTCACGACTTTTTTTTTACCCTTTGTAGATGAAATATTTCTTTCACCTACAAAAATCGTTATTTCTTGTTTAATTATTATTAAATCAATATTTTTTTACTGAATATCAAAGTAAAAGGTGTGTCCAAGGCAGCAAATGTTTTTCTGAAGGAATAAAAAAAATAACTGTCCCACTGTCTTTTTTTTAATAAAAAAAATTTTTTTTTATATTTTCTTATTTTACACCCTCAATAGCTAAAATATGGTGTTGGATTGGCATATTTAGTCTTGGAAACCTTATGGTCCTGAAAGGGTTAAAAAAAAAATTAAATGTTAAAATTAACATTAACAACAACTTAACATTAACATTAACATTAATGTTAATGTTAACATTTAATTATTAAATGTTCTGTAATATTCGAATTTCTGTTATGTTAGACAAATGTAATTATCATATTTTTCATTTGATGTATATTTTATATTATTATTGTTATTGTTATTATCATTATTATGCATTTATTCTCATATAATATTTTTTCAAATTTTCCTTCTTTTCTATTCTGACAACGATCAAAACAATTCGTGTGTGGAAACGAGCTTGCTCGATGAAACGCTGGAGCGAAAAAGTTGCAGTGACACCTGCGCAGCTGGCGAAAATCTTCCCACCTGCTCGGTTTCAACACAACGAGCTGGAAAACTAAATTCATTAATTTTGCGATGCGAAAACCACAGGAAAACTGGGTTAATGCAATAGCGGCGGTGGGTAGAAAAGAGGATTGATTTTCTATACCGCAGCCAGTTGGTACATATATACGTACAAAAACCCGTACGTGAATTTATACATGTTATTATGGACGCACGAGAGCGAAAACTCCCTGGAGACGCTTTTTCTTCTATCTCTGAAAAAAATTCGCCCACTCGTGGAAATAAAATTTTTAATAACGCGGTGCAATTTAATTTGTGAATTCGAAATAAGGTTAATGCGATGTCAAGTCGATTATCTATAAATTCGAAGAAATCGCTGAATTCTGTGACGTATTCCGCGATTAATTTCTTTGTTAAATTGGTCGATTGCTGAATCGTGAATCGTATAATCATTTCCGTCTGTTGTATTTTAAAGCTGAAGTTCCCAGAGTAAAAAATAAATACTTGATTTGGTCGGAATGCGTTTATTTGGATATGTAAAGGTATTCGTATAAAAAATAGTTTTTCATAAGAAGAGAAATAAACAAATTTTTAAAAAATTAGGTGATATCGTTTTACCTTTAATGTACTATTCATTTACGGATCGAATAATTTAATTATAAAAAATATGTAATCTCACAGGAAATTTGATTTTCTGTCAAACAGGTTTTCCTTGATTTTCTTATAACTCGCAGATTATTGGAAATAATGGCGTATTCATACCACTGAAATATGTCAAGAATTCTTTTGCTACGTCATTTGTATACTTTAACTATACAGATTCTCAAAATTCCAATAAAATCAAGCAATATTTTCATTCCGAATAGGTATTGGAAAAAATATAAGTTATTAATAATAATTTATTTTTTTCACTTTTTTAAATAATTCTTTCTCTTAATATATCCTAATAGAATCGTACATTGTAACGGGAGTTAATTAAAATTATTATTGCGATTTTATTCAAGTAATTTGTCTAATTCACGAATAATGAGAGCCGGCAAATAGCGCTTAACTCACAGTCGCACCACTTGAAACGCGACGGTGATTCGTGTCACGGAATATACAATGCGAGCATAACGATATCTGATAAGGCGGATAGTGTACGGCAAATTGCACTACGCCACGGCCAATTAAAATTCATTACCGGTTTTCACCGTTATATTCGTGAGCGGGATTAATAACCCATCTACATGTAGATCGTTCGCAAATAAATTTTTGATATTTCATGCGACATAATGTATTGGCTCATTTCTCGCAGGGATTTATAATATCAATGAACGAGAGGAATTTATGTATATAAAAATAATATAACTCGCGTATTCACTTTTTTCCTCTTTTTTTTCAATCGTGTTTTTACATGAACACTGTCCAACATATAAACAAATTTCGACCTAAGCAAATTCCAATTCTAAACTATTTGGTTTTGTTTTGAAAAAAGATGTGCTTTACGATATAACAGTTCACATTCGAAAACTCGAAGAAATGCTAGTATTTAATTTAAAGTTTTGCGATCTACTACTTGACTTCTACTCTATTCCAGAATCTAAATTCTTAATTATTTACAAATTCAAAATGTATGTAGGGGAGGGTGGGGCAAAATGGGCACCCATAAGATTTGCATGGGTGCCCATTTTGCCCCACCCTCCCCTATGTATCGATGAGACTATTCTGGATTATTTAATATACATTGAGACGGATTTTCTTTTACACCACTAGTGTGTGTGTGTTACTATCCGTGCTCATTGTCCTGTTTCGCCGTTAAACATTCCGATCCCCAACAGATAGGGTAGATTAGGGTGGTCCTTAAAAAGGGCAAAAAGGAATTTTGATAGACGCACCCCCTAAATAGTCTCCAAATATATCAAAAATAATGCCTGAATTTTCCGCGCTCAATTCGAATGTTTGACCGTGTCTCTAGACACGTCTTTTTCTCCATTTAAATAACACGTGATTTTGTCTTTCGGACAGTCTATAATTTTTCTCAGGCTGAAGAAACACTTTAATAAGCAATTCAATGCATTTCATGCATTTCAATGTGTGTGTTGTTGTCCATAGTTATGACAAAGTGTAAAAAAATTGGCAAGCCCCAAAATCACTGTCTTCTCAGAAAGTCAATTGAACAAAAACGAGAAAAATTGAAAAACCGCATGTTTTTGGTGTAGTACGGGCTTTTCTCATCGCTATTAGATATCATAACGATATCGCCGATGAGAAAAATATTTTGGCGTAAAACTCGCTCAGATGACATTGCACTAATAAATAATTTACAGCAACATTGTTACTTTAAACAGACGCTCATCGGAATTCCTCCTACAATGACAGTTTAAATCTCAGCTCCTATTTGTTTACATAATATTACCTCAGATCAACACTCATACAGACAGTAACGTCGACCAACAAGACTCGACAAATATACATTGAGTGAAGAATTGGAAAGAATTAGAATTAGAAGAAATAAGAAAAAAAAGTGATGTTTACATACAAAAAATGTATTCCAGTACTTATCTCGTGAATTCACATGACCGACCACTAAATTATAAAATAATCAAAGACACCTTTCATTAATTGAGGTCTGCATAAATGTACTATACAATATACATTGCTTTTATAATTCATCATATTAATTAAAATTGATTCAAAAAAAGAACATTAACAGAAAAATTGAATTACGTAATAAATTAATCGTTTGATTTCTGATTACATCCATTGCCATAACATATTTTCCTGACCGGATGTAAGGAAGTGAAATCAACCTTACTGTGATAAAACATACACAAGATCATAGAAGAACACAATTTTCAAGTTATATCGTTCAAATATCGGTCATACCCATTTTAAAAGCCCGTATTACACCAAAAACAATGTATCTGAAGTTTCCATCATTGGAGTCCAACGATTTTTCGAAAAAATTTTTTTTCGCAAAATAAGTTCACATATCTTTTTAAAATACTCTGAAACAACAAAAAAAACACATTTATTAAATAATTAATGAATGAAAAATGCTTACAACTAAAAAAGCTGCCCAAAAATCGAAAAAATTCACATTTTTTGACCGTCATTTTTTTTCCATCAGGAGTCAACAATTTTTTATTGCAGATTCTGAAAGAGCGCTCAAAAATACATAATCATACCAATTTCCGTCAAGTTCCGAGCTCCGGAACATTGCCGTTATTAGAGTTGAAACATACTTTTAATTACAAATTTAGAAAAATCGTGTTTCGAAACCTTTGTTTTATTCCTGTAGGGAACATCTCGTTAAAAGAAAAGATGAACATGTGCAAGTTGCTCTGTATTGTCTGTTTGAAATAATGTTAAAAAAAAATTTATTAGGTAAGAAAACTTACGAAAAGTTTGTATGTGAGAAATGGTCATTAGTCCAGTCAGCCTATGGAAATACATGAAAATTTTGGAGAATTGCAAACAAGGATTGTTTTCGATGACACTCAACCAGCTGAATCGATTTTACAAATAAAATTTTTCGATATTTCCCCGAGGTCATTGTCAAAATTGACAATAAAGTTGCAAAAAAATAGTTTTCACAACACTTCATGCGAAAGTTCGGCTTTCCCCTTTTTTATTTAGTGAGAAAAGGGCGAATTTCAGGTCTGTCGCCATGATAGGTGAGGAAGTAAGGCTCACCGGTGAGAAAGTAAAGCTTTCAGGTGAGAAAGTATTATTAAATCTCAATATTACGTCGAACAGCGTCATAGTAAACTATCGGTATATACGTGTATACTTACATCGAGACTCGTACGATAGATCGTTTATCCGCAGCTAATTTCATAGTGAAGTGTCAAAATCAGACGTTTCAAATTGTGCAATATTGTGTGTGTGTATCAAAAAGTATTACAAATTAATAATTATATTTATTGTGAAGAAAAAAAATGTCAATTCCGAAGGAAATTATTTTGGCAGCCAATCAAGCAACAGAAAAATTACATCCATCGCGACCAATGGATCGATATAAAAATTTATGTTACTTTTACTAAATTGCAATAACAGAAAAATGTCAAATTAATGTTTGAAGAAGAAATATTTTTAGCGTATTTTAATGAAATGTCCATAAAATGTAAACCTCCTACTTTGTGGAATAAAATTGGTACGATTATGTATTTCGATGCGTTCTATCAGAATCTGCAATAAAAAATTGTTGACTTCTGATAGAAAAAAATCGACATCGAAAAAACTCGTATTTTTTGAAAATTTTTAAGTTTTGTTGTCTATAACGGCAGTGTTCCGGTGCTCGGAACTTGACGGAAATTGGTATGATTATGTATTTTTGGGCGCTCTTTCAGAATCTGCAATAAAAAATTGTTGACTCCTGATAGAAAAAAAATGACGGTCAAAAAATGTGAATTTTTTCGATTTTTGGGCAGCTTTTTTAGTTGTAAGCATTTTTCTGTGCACAGTAACTGCAGGCGCTTACGCGACAACTTTTGCGCGAGCGACTATAGTCGCCCGTAGTAGCGAAAGGGTTAAGGGCTTTTTCAGCCGCCAGCTTCTGTAAAATAAAAAAGTTACACATTAATTTATCTCATAAGATACCTGCCTTTAAATGCAGTCGTGCAAAACATAATTACTTACGTTTTTCAACTTTTCTATTTCATTTCGCAGAGCTTGTTCCGTGTTTCCTCTAAAAAAAGAAATAAATTATTACGTTTAATAATTAACAATTTTTTTCTTATTTTACTTACTGCATTGCTGCTGCGCCCTGCATTTGTATCACCGGTTGGTGGTACAACACTGGCGGTGGCGGAGGCGGGATCTGCTGTGGTTGAGGGGGGGGGGGGGGCTATATTTCCGATCGGTTGCCCATATTCACTGAAAAATACAAACATTTGTTATTATTATTTTAACATTTTTTTCATAAAATGTAAAGAGTGATGCCAAAAATGTCCCCTTTTCGGACAGTAAAATTTCTAGTCGATAGTGGTATCAAATGAAAGGTCTTGTCGAGCTGATTACGGTTATGTAAATAAAAAGTTGATCCAGTTCATATTTTTGAGGCAGATGTTGATTATTAGTTTCATTGTACGTGGAAATTCCATTAGTGGTACTGTATGTAATAACACAAGAATTATGCAATTTTTGATTTGACAATCTCGTTCGATCTGCTTTGATCAAATCAAAAATGAAGTCTCGATTTCGAAATGGAACGCATTATTATCAATTTATTTTGGCGAATCTATCAAAATCTAATCGCTAAGCAATTGTTGCATATTACTGTACGTGTGAAGTAGGATCACGGACAGTTGGGTGTTGCAGCCATTGTATGACAATTATCTGGTACCTCTCATTCGGACACAGACACAATTTCCGAGTTCCAAATGAGGGTTTTCGGCATATGACATTGCGTTAATTGTAACTTGTTAATAAATAATTTCATATCTACTCCATACGACTGTTTAAATTATATTTTAGTAAAACAAAATCGACTTCTGCCCCACAAATATCAACCGGATCACATTTTAATTTAAATAATTATAATTAACTCGGCGAGACCTTTAATTTGATACCACTATCGACTAGAAATTTCACTGCCCAAAAAGGGGACATTTCCCCATAAGAATCCGGCATCACTCTTTTTTTTTACTTACTTCACAGGCACGCAATGAACGCTGAAAAACAAAACAGATTTACAGATTTACAGATTTACGGTTTTTAAGTAAGGATACCTACAATTGTGCGCGGTTGTATCCGACGCCTCCGCCGCCCCCGCTGGTGCCAGCCCCGCTTGTGCCGGCTCCGCTGGCGGTGGCTCCCCTGGGGACGGCCCCGCTGGCTCCTTGACTGTTGGACTGATTCCTGAAAACAAAGAAATTGTTATTCAATATGTTATTTGTGAAAATTAATTACCATATTCATTACATTACGTAGAACAAGAGAGAGGGAGAGAGAGAGAGAGAGAGAGAGAGAGAAGGAACGAATAAAAAATTGTTCCACCTAAAAAACGAAATCTATTTGAAAAATAATTTAAATATTGTACTCACATTTTAAATTGATGATTTTCTGCTTCCTGTAATGAATCTGTAACAAAAATAATAAAAATAAAATCAAAATTTAATTAAAAATAAATACAGATGAGTCTTTTTTACTTACCGTCTTTATACTTCGATGAATCGAATGTTACTGCCACTCTAACGGCCGTATTCGGCAACGAAATCTATTTGGAAAATAATTAAAATATTGTACTCACATTTTCGATGTATAATTTGCTGTTTCTGAAATCTGCAACAAAAATAATAAAAATAAAATTAAAATTTAATTAAAAATAAATAAAGATGCGTCTCCTTTACTTACCGTCTTGACTCTTCAATGATTCGAATATTACTGCCACTCTAACGGCCGTATTCGGCAATTGTTTTCTCCGAGCTTTCCCGAATTCTGTGTTTGCATAAGCACAAAAACAACTCACGAGAGGTTGTATCGAAAAAAAAAACGATTCGACCGGCGATCGGATGTAGTATGCGCATAGACAAATGCGTGACAATACGATTAGTGCGCGACAGACAATTTATTAATTTTTATAAATTAATAAACGTACCTTGATTTTGTGTGTTCAGTAAAGTGGTGTTTCTTTAATCGTGCAGTGTAGTGTATTGTAGTGTAGTGCAGTGCAGTGATTTTAAAAACTATGAAGAAATTGTATGGTAAAACATTGGCAGCAGTCGCTGCAAGAATAGCCGACCGATGCGAATCGGTTCAAGATGTCAAGTGGACGTCCTGTGGACAAAGATCGTTAGTGCATGAGGTAAGAAAATACATTTATAATAGTGATGTGTGTAGAGAGTGAGAGAAAACACCTGATTAAGATTTGGAGAAAATACATCACTTGCTGCTCATGTAAACCACACGTCTTTTTTAATTTATGAAATGAGGAGATTTTGTTTTCTATGCAAAAATGTCGTTGTTTCGGAAATTATTATTGATAAAGACGTTTGTTTTACATGAGCGGCAAGTGATGTATTTTCTCCAAATATTACTGCGCATCTGTCACTCTTAGTCAGGTGTTCTCTCTTTTCCTCATACTATTTATTCCTCCTTTCTCTCTCTCTCTCTCTCTCTCTCTCTCTCTCTCACTCACTCATTCTCTTCTGCATAATAAAGAATATATTAATCAATTTCACGCGATGCCGTATGATGAAACCGTGAATTGGAAAATTCAGAGTGTAAGGAATATCAAAATTTACCGACGGCTGTTTTCAATTGTAATTGTTGAACATTGATGTGTGTTTTAGAAAAAGAATCGACTTTTGATAAGAAAACTCTATCGCGGAATAAAATTGAAAAAAAACGAATATATACACGATCACTGAAAATCACATTTTTTGGATAATGACACCAAATAAGTTCCTTACTTTCCTTAGTTTCCATACTTTTTTTTTCGATGTTTGATTTCTTTTTTGCGGTTCGTTGGCGAACCTCAATAACTTGAACCTCCATGAGTCGAAAACTCCTATTAGTCGATCATTTAATTTATTCCATTTTCCTGAAGCTTAAAAACCTCTATTATTAAAATCGTCTTTCCACTCTTTATCTCGAATTCTCAATATCTAAGAAAATCTCTACATTTCGAAGTTTGAGGAATTTTCCTCTGTAACTCGAATGTTTTCATATGCATGCTAGAACAGAACTCATTGTTTGCTTATTCTCAGTATTTTATTTTCTATAATCCCTCGTAGGACATGTTTTACATAAAAAGTTTATTTGAAATTTTGTATTTCTATGTCACATTTAAAATAATTTATAAAATAGCTCGTTAAATTTTTTCATGTCAGTAAAATTATAATAAACCGTTTCATGTATACTCCAATTTCCTCATTTCTGTACCACCTCTGTAAGTTGAAATTCTTCAAACAAGAACGATTCATCAATTCATTAACTCGAACGATTCTATAACTCGAAATCTCGAACTTTTTGACATTCCCTTCAGATTTGACTTATCGAGGGGTTCCACTGTACAATACGTCTCGTATTATAATCCCGGGGCAAAATTTAGAGTATTCTAGGAGTATTCATTGATATTCTAAGAGTCTCTATCAGTATTCACGAGTATTTGTTAGTATCCATACAGTAATTGTATTCCTATTAAAATTAAAATAGAAAATGGACTCATCTTCGACAAGTATCATCGGAATAACTATTTCGAACACTGGAAGTTTTGTTTGCGAGAGAATATTCTTCCAGTCTTCGTATAATAGATGTTCTTTTCAAACGTGTTCCAAAATAAAATTTGTGGAAGACTGAATATCAACGAATAATTTACAGAGTCCTTGAAGTTAGCCTCCCAATTTTTGAAATTCGGATTTTTGAAAATTGTTCTGGATTGTTCTACGTTTGTTCTCTATTGTTCCAAATTTTCAATAAAAAATTGGTACTAATTACCGAGAAAACTCCAAAAAACCAAAATAAGGCCCAGCCCCCCAATTTTGTCCGAATTTGAAAATTTTGCGCCCAATAGATTGTTCTGTTTGTTCCGAACATTGTTTTATAATTTCGATTCGAAACTCAGAACAATTTCCAAGGAAATGAAGAAAAATGAGTTTTTTCAGAGCTCCCTATTATATGACAAAAACATTAATCGTAGGGTTGTTCTGTGCATGTACCTTCGCACACACATGAATTGTTCTACATCTCTACGATCCGATTATAAAGTTTCGTTGGATTATTCTTATAAATAACTGAATTATTATAAAAAAAAACTCTGCTCGAGGACCCCACCACCAAGAGTAAACTACCCCTATCAGAGTTGTTCTGTGCATGTAACTTCGCACATGAGTTGTTCTACATCTCTACGGTCCGAATATAAAGTTTCGCTGAATTATTTTCATAAATAACTGAATTATTAACAAAAAGAACTTGACGATGGGGTTCTGGAACAGAGTTTTTTATTACAAGAGTATAAAAAGTAACTCCGAATCAGAATGTAGCTTATTTGACTCTATCAAAACTGCGCAGAAAAAGAGAAGCGTAGAGAAAAAGAAGAGAGTACCGTAATTTACAGAAGAT
>NCVS01000762.1:0-19558 GCA_003055095.1 Goniozus legneri
GTTTTAGTGAAAAGTTGCTCAACTAGCCCCGCTCTACCCTACTCTAGAAAATAAGATTCGGTTATATTTCGACTCACTAGTCGATACTATCGAGTATTAACGTGGTAATAGAACGATTTATTTCATAATGACGAATGAACGAAGATAAAGACATCGAGCGAGGGAATTTAACGTCCCGTTAAACGACGATTACAAGCTCTTCGTGTGTTGATAACCAAAACCGTGGTCCGGATTAGCGCGCAGGGGGGTAACTTCCCCGAACGAACATAGGAAGTAATTGCCGCGGAAAATCTCGGCGACACTTTCCACCCCTCAATGAGTCGCACTTAGAGGGCGAAATGGCCGAAGTCGAGTCGGAACGTATCCGGAAGTCTCGTAACCAGGTAGTAGGTATTAGCGTGACCCTCTTATCGTCGATTAAATTCTCTCGTTCCGATGCCCCCCCGGAACTCTCCCGGCAGTCCCTTTTTACATCCTCCTGCATTTCACCCCTCGTCGTTCACCCCGTTCCTCGCTTAATTCGATACTCCTCATCGACAGGTCCTACCCCTCGTTATAATTAGCGGTCACGGGCTCTCCCCTCGTCGCGCCGAAAATTAATTCGATGTACCCAGACGCTGAAAAACGTCCCTCTCGGGTAACAAACAAGACTTATTTCCATAAACCATTTAACGGCTCCCAATGGACAGCCGCGGTCCAGATGAGGGAATCGAATTTTCGGTTTTGATATATTCATTTTTTCTCGGCCGACGACGAGATGTAAAATAGAATTTTCGGAATTGCGATAGGTACAGTGAAAAATCCGTGTGACCTAGTCGCGAGATTCGATGGCCGTGGGGTATCTCGAGGATAGCGCGCCACACGTCGGGGTGGTTAATACCCTCCCCTGTCCCTCCTCTCTCATCCTTTCGTGCTTTACGCCACAAACGCAAGGTTATAACCCCCGGACGCGCTTGAGCATTCCGTCTGCGTCCGTCCGTGATCGAGGAATCGAATTCTGTCCGAGTGCTCGCCTCCGCCGGCACATCGATTCCGTTCCCGTGCGATTTCGCTACACATCACCACCGCAGCCAATCCCACCCACTGCCAGTCCTCGATTTCCACCACGGGGCTGCGTGTATGAGCGGCTGGGAGGGGATGGCGCGAGCCCGAACCCCATCAACCACCGCGCTCCTACGTGTATCCGTGCACGATATCGTCGATCTATCGTACCTTAGCGACGAATCGGCTGGCCCGGTTCCCGTAAGATGGATCACGAAAATCGGGGGGAAAACTCGGAAGCCTATGAAAGCTTTTCCATGCCAACCCAAATGTCATACAGATTTAATACGTCATTTTTACTCATCGTGGGAAATAAACTTTCAAGAACGAATATGCAATATTAACGCTTGATTGGCGTATCACTAATTAGAACTGAACTAAAATTATCGCGTGCTCGCTTGTCTACCATGACAATAAAAAACGAATATTTGTCTTGAAAATACACTCCTTAAAAAATTAAAGGGGCACTAGTCATTTGAAACAGTATGTTGGCTAAGTATAATCGAATCGACAAAGAGATCGTTTTAAAACATTGATTTTTTTTAAAACGATCACCTGCTCGATTCTATTGAATCATTTTCAGCCAAATTATACCTGTTTTGAATCCTTTTAATTTTTTTGAGCCGTGAAAATGAATTACATACATCATTACATACAAGATTCTACTTTCTACTTCTTTCACTACTTCATAATTCTACATTCTACATACTCTCTTTATAAAAAATTTTCTCATCTACGCAATCGGTCGAATTGAAAATTCCCTTTATGTTTGTTAGAATTTAAATGCAACTGAGAAAATACAAAGGGCTCGAAGCAGAGAAGAAAACGCGTACAGTATTGTTAATACACGAGAGCTGGATGCACTTTGTCGCTATGGGAGATCGAAAATATATACATATGTATCTTCAACGAAAACAGAGGTTACACAAAGTACGCTTCTGGGAAACTCGACAAACAAGAAGGAAAAACAGTACGGACGAAGAAAAACGCGATATCCGATCCTTACTTTTACGATAGCAGGATTGATAAGTTTCAACTTGGGTTCTTCCAGTTCGGTCAATTATGCCGCTCTTCACGTGTACATATAAAACTATCGGCTGGAAATAACGGACGGGATGGAAGAGTAGCTTCCGCGAATGCGTCAATTTCGATAAAATACTTTTGACGATTTCGAGTATAAAGTTTAAAGAAACTCCGTATTTTGTGAGATTTCCTCTCGAGTTTTTTTTCCTACTTCCTTAAAATCTCTCATTAGACCTGGTTCAGATCGAAAGTTCACCGAAGTATGAGGCAGGAGGAGGAAGCAGTCGAAGACTCGGCAACTTTCCCATATCGTAACGTTTTACGTCGACGTAAATTTAATTTTCCTTTGAGAGGTACCACATCCGGAAGGAATTTAATAAAATAACTCGGAACTTTGTATCAAGCTTGATTAAGACACGTCGAACTATCGAAAACATCGCCAAGATTCTCCCTTCAGTTTTTTAATCATTCTCTCGCTCCCTGCGATCCGAAGGAATAATCAGCGCCCCGAACAGAGAAATAACTCGGAAGTCCGGATGCCGGGGAGAGAAAAAAGGGAGAGAGAAAGAGAGAGAGAGAGAGAGAGAGATCGGCTGGGTAAAGGAAAAGGTTGGATAGAAAGATTAAATTAGGTAGGAATGAGCGAGAGAGGTAAGAGGCAGTCCATAGTCTCGATCCGCGCCGCATACTGATTCCGATGGTGAGATTCCTTTTACGTATCCATTTCTGGCTTTCCGAGATTCCACCTTTCTCAACGGCTCCCTTGTTTCCGCGCGTTCAAATCCGCCTCAACCAGGACCGTTCCAGCACCTACCTTTTGTAAATTACCCATCGGAACTCGAAACTGTTTGACCGGAGCTCTACCTCCCTCTCCCTCCCTCTTTCTCCAGACTCCAGTTTAAATGATAATGGTGTCGACGCACCGCGGATATCTAAATCTACTGCTCTGCTTTCAATAAATAATTGAAGCCGTTGGGAGAGAAGACCAAGAAAGACTCGAATAGAGCTCGCGAAATTGAGTTTCGTTCTTTAGATCGGATCCGCAGCGGTGCTTTTAAAACCTGCTCCATCTCGTTTTCGAGCCGTGAACTCATTTCCAAGATTTCGATATGCGATTTCTAACCTACTTCTCGTTGATGTTCTTGGATTATTATTATAAAAAGCCCGGCTCGTTTGCGAAGTGTATACACACACCCCTTCCTTCCTTGTACTTCAACTTTAATTGCCAGATCGTCGACAACGCTCGACCGAGAAGAACTTGGTGAATTATTCATTCTCACTGTGAATGCTCACGCAACTTGGCCGTTTCACGCAATCGTATGGCACTCGTACATCGTCAGATGGTACACTGTTTACCAGTACCAACCGGTGTTTACTCTCTCGACAGTAGCCTTCAAGGATATAAACATTTGTCCAACGGTACTGGGCGAAACGACAGTACGGATAACAAGATGCAAACTCGAGTTCCGCTATTGTTTGTCGAAAGTTCTGGATTAATCCTATGGATGTTAATGCATTCATTTTCCTGAAAACTACGGCGTAAAGCTCGTATCGCTGATTCGTAACCCTCGAAATCAAAGTTGGAATATTCCGAGTGCTGTTTTTCCCGCTCGCAATGTTTGCCGATATCACAATCAGTTTTCCAGGAAAGGAGGGTGAACAAAAAAAGAGAGGAAGGATTCTTAGGAAAGCATTTCCACACCCTTGTACTTTCTTTCATCTTTCCTGATCCAACCCCACGGATTCTCGGCTCCATAAATACAGATTGCTACAAGCCGTTGCATCGTGATCCGTAGAAGTGGCTCGGTTCTGAAGTGGCTCAGGAGCTCGTGAACACAGTATCGGGCGTAAAATCGTTTCGGTTCGGCAAACGCGAACGACGGAACAACCAATGCTCCTACTTTTATTTACTTTGCATAAATATTTTTCAGTAGATTTTTTCATATTGAAAATTTTATTTTCATGGAACCGGTAACCCAGTGGAGAGTGCTATTGCGGGAATGAAAAAAGGAACAAACGAGTTGGAATTAAACAAGGCAACGTAGCGTGAATTTTACGCCATTTGGGCTCGCCAGGGTTAAAGCGGACATCTCGTGGGTGCGTATAAACTGAAGCCGCGTGCTTCCGTGTTATCGAGAGAGAAAGAGAGAGGGGGGGGGGGAGGGGGGACTCTAGAATCGTAATGGCTGAAGCGAGTTGTCGCGCAGCAGCCATACTGCAAGAAAACTGACGTTACACGGATATCGAGAGAGGCGCAGCTACGCTCGAGCAACGAACCAACGAAGGGCTATGCATTATTCAACGCTGCCACGGCTTTTCGTCTCTCTTGCCCGCCACCCTTACAGTTCTTCTATACCACGACCGGAAGAAAGTGAAAAATGAGCTGCGGCCATAAAGACTGTTAATATAGATTTTATAAGAGCTCATACGCGTCACACCGCGTGACATCCAACTCGAATTTTATAAATCGTCCCGACTTTTTTCGTTATCGAAACATTCTAATTTCGACGAAGCAGAAATCCAAGGATTGAAATAGAAATGGAATATAAAGTCGTACGGAAGCGAAGGGGGAGGGCTCAGGCGTGTGCGCATCGTGAAAATTCAATGCGTGAGCAATATGCCGTAGACATTCGGTTTGTGCTCGCGGAAATGTAGTATTGGGAAAAGTCGAAAGTACGGGGAGAGGCCAGGGAGATAGTGAAATCTGCGAACGACTGTAATCGAGTAGCACGGCTCGGAAAAAGGAACGCCAGGGCTGAGAAATTTCGCACTTTTTCACTTAAATTTCCCCTAACGAATTCCAGCGAAACATCGTGATAAAAAGTAACGGCGTTAAATTTGCATTCTGGCATTGCGGGACAAGATGCGAGCGGTGCGCGTTCATAAATTTAATCTAGGCAAAATAATATAGGCAAATTTACCGTCTAATGTACAAGTAAAGCACATTAGAAGAGGGACGCAACGCGTCGCGTCGTCTGGTTTGCCAGGGTTTGCTGTTATTCTTGTCGAGTCTACCCGCGAATGTAAGAGCTGGTCCCGGTCCCGGTTTAGCGTTACACACCGGAGATACAACACGAGCGGAGTGTACGCGCCTAAGGTATACACTAAGAACGATCGCCCATTTCGGATTTAATTGGTATCAGTTACGCCTTAACCGTGTTGCGCATCCGCCCACGAGTACGGCTTTGGTAACGCTGTAAGCGCGTAAATTAATTATCGAATTACGTTGCGAATTCCCGATCTCGAGGCGAGAGCTTGTTACTCTGATTCCTCGCTCGTCAACGCGAGTCACTGGTTCTCCGATAATCCTCCGGTTTCTTACAGGACGAGACTTGAAAGAACTGGTAGATCTGTACATACGTAAAGTAATGCTAAAAGCATTCTAACAAATGTGCTTTTCGAGAAATAAATATAGAAATATTTAAATCTAGATTTGATTATTTTATAAATTGAAATTTTCGAGCACTAGCGAAAATTAATGCTAATGCTAATGCTATTAATGCTTATGTTAATGCTATTACTCAAACATGTATTCACATTGTTAATACCTTTATAAATTTATAACCTTATTGAATCTATGAATGCTGGTAATGGCCAACTTCACCTATTGAAAGACTAATAAAGCAAATACAAACATGAATTTGTGATGCAAAGAATTATAACATTGATGATGATAGCTTTAAAGGAATATTGAAAAATTTTATTTCAGGTTTAAAATAATAAGAGAATGCATTAAGTATCGATGAACAAATGAAGAATCGATCTCGCGAAAATAAACCTATCGGTATCACAGGATTTCTTAACCCCATGTTAAAGAATTTCATTTTCCGCTAATGCTGCTCTCTGCGAGTTCTCGCGTTAGGAAGGAGATACAATATTTGACCGCGAAGGTTCCAATTCGTCCTCGCCACGAACGATCGATTTTCTCTTTGAAATGGCTATGTCCGTCCCGTCGAGCATAAACCTCATTTCACGAGGACCTTGCGACGGAATGGGATTCCCTCTT
Organism: Goniozus legneri; assembly: GCA_003055095.1. Lineage (NCBI taxonomy): Eukaryota > Metazoa > Arthropoda > Insecta > Hymenoptera > Bethylidae > Goniozus > Goniozus legneri. The sequence continues at coordinate 6,071 of NCVS01000762.1, forward strand.
GCGCGAAAAATTCCGCTTCTTCGTTCATTGTCGTTGGTGGCTCTCTCACCTCGTCGGGTGCGAATGCAAATTCGATAAAACTCACCAGTCACCGACACGTATCACTCCGCGAAACGCTCATAACCGTATAATATCGTGACGGGACAGCGACTCGGTATCAATTTCGGTTATAAACTCGCCCCTCTCGACGCCTCGGTGTATATGAAACGTGTAAAACCCTTGTATAAATTCCCGGCTCCTCGAAGAGAGAAAGGAGCGATAAAATAAAAACGAAAAAAGAAGTCGTATCCCAAAAATAGGGGGTTAGGGGTTGATTTAAATCACCCGTAGCAGCCGACGGCACCGTCTGCTCCCTACGACGATAATTATTTGTCAAGCGAGGCCGACTTTGCGAGAGAGAAAGAGAGAGAGAGAGAGAACTCACTCTCCGACTTTTCGCGTCCCACTTTTCGCGTTCCCGATTTTCCTCTCTCTCTCTCTCTCTCTCTCTCTCTCTCTCTTTCTTGCTCGTTCTCGACTCACTTCCGTTCGACCTCTTTCGACGTCGGCCCTGCAGCAAGATAGAGCGGGACAGAGGGAAAGAAAGAGGAGTGGGATTGGCGGTCTACACCGCGCTTCGGTGAATAATGAATCCGACGGATCGATACGCGACACCGCGTTTCCGGGATGTCGTTCTTCTCCCCCTCTCCTCCCTCTACTCATCCAGGTATTTTCCGAACAGCATCGATTTTTATCTTACACGACCCGTCCCACCGAAATCTCGCGCAGACGTCGAACTCGCTCGCAATTAATCACGACACGTCGAGAAATTAATATTCGCGAATGGCGCAAGTTCCGTAATCGAATCGAAATACCTCCGCGGACTGTGGGAGGGTGGGGGGGGGGGGGCGAGAGAGGCTTTTATTTCGTTTCACGGCTGGCTCGCTCCGGATTGGAAATCCGCGGAGACAAGAGGGGAGGGTGGGACAATTAATATGTCTCGGGGAGGATCGCGAAAGAAGGGTTAAAACTTTCGATTGGAATCCTCCCAAGTGTGTCGCCGAAACCGAGCGTTTCTAGAGTTCCGTCCTCTCGCTTCCGAGTCGTCCTTTTGTTTTTATACGCTCGCGCCGCGATACGACAGTGAATAATGAATCGTCGGGGTAGATCGATGAACCGCGCTGATCGTACTCGGCGGTTACTCGTCGAACGCTTCGGCTAACCCCACGGATCCTCTCAATCAAGTCATCGGTTTGACTAAAGCCGACCCCGCCAGGAATCGTAACGGGGTCAGAGCTCGGCCAGGATGGTTTTTCGCGAGAGGAGGACGAGGAGGAGGAGGGAGGAGGGGTTCAATCAACGGCGCATACATCCATGCGAGGACGATGAACTCGGCTCAACGCGAGCAGATGTTACGTTGCATCGGACAGCTCTCGTAATGACCTTCTTCCTTGAAATTGCTTTCTTGCGAAAACAACTCCATCTTTTTCCACTTGTGTAATTACCAGGCTCGTGTTTTATCGTCCAACACTCGGCCCCTTTCGGAGCTGCCCCTCTGTTTGCAGCCCCGGATGCTCGCATTGACGTCCCGTTGGCGCGCTTTCGGTTACGTTAATGCAAATATTTGCGACATGAATATCGAGTGTTTGAGAAGCAAAATAACTCGACGGCACACCCCATGGGATGGAGATTAACGAACGAATTGATTGTATTTGCCTAGAGGATTCCAGCTCGGACTACCTATTTTCGTTACGTTGCGTGTTGGAGAGCCGATGTCTATCGAATCATTTTATTAACCCCTTGTCATACTTTGACATGTGTAGAATGTTGCTCTCCACTTTTGAAAAACGAAACTTTTAAAAATTGTATGTAAAAAAGTTTTAAAAAATACATATTTATATTTAAATTACTTGGACCGTGGTTTCTGAATTGCTTTCGTTGCTTGAAGCTCAATAAAATATAGTTAATTAAAGGAAATGAGATTTTGAAAAACTTTCTCGCAAGTTCCCGCGAGACTTGAATACTATATAATCCCGTTGCTGATATTGAACCTATTCCAAGATTTTTTATTTTTACAATATAGTACAAATAGAGTACTTACAGTTCAGTGCAATTTTTAAGAGTTCCATTTTTCAAGAATGGAGGGCATTAGCGTTATAAACGCGCCGTATCCAGTCGGGCAACGAGCTAAGATCGATAAATACCGTCGAGAACGTCCCGTCTAACAATTCAGATGGCCTCGGATAAAACAAAAAGACGTTTTCAGCGATAATGCGATGGTAATAAGAGATAGCTCCCCCACGTTTTCGCACCCCCTCAAAAAGCGGAAGCCCTTAACGCTTCCCCGAAACTCGGGACACCTCCGGTTAATTCTGTCCGTAATTTATTTCCACTCGTATAAATATCAAAAGACCATATCGCCATAGTGACAATCTTTGAATAAATAACCTCTCAAGTCGGGATGAAGATTACACTGGATAATTTATCATAATACCAAATTTCGCGTCTCGGTTTTGATTAACTCGTTGACCCGTGAGTTATCGCGACAATTTTCGCGCGACACAGTCAATGGAGAATAATAAGCGTAACAAAATACAAACCTTCGAGATGGGAAAGGAGGGTACGGAGGTCTGAAAAGTCGGCTTTCCGATTCGAGTTAATTTCGCAAGTTTTGCCGATGAACGTCGAAAGGGGGACGAGGAGATAGGGTCGATTTAAAAGGGCGGAAAATCCGTGAAACGAGGAGTAGGAGGGTCGCATAATAGCGGAAAGCGGGATTCGCCGCGAGGAGAAATATCGGAAACAACTTCCCCCTCCGTCGGTGGCTCGTTATTCGGTCACCCTTATCGGTTTCTACGACCCGCTGACCCTCTCTCTCTTTTTCTTTTTTATCTACGCGCCTCTATTGCCAAGAACGAGTCCTCAACCGATATTAATTTCGATGGCTGCCTCCGTATTTTATTCTCGCAATGTTTTCCGCGCAGAGGGAGCGCTATCCTCCCGTAAATTACGCAAAAACTCGAAAGCATCGCGCGCGCGCGCGAGCTCAGCATACAAGCCCGGCGAAGCTAGAATCCACTTCGCCGAAAGCCAAATACCGGTGATAGCCGGGAGAATAATAAACACTCGCGTACAACGAGCCTGCCAAGGGAGTTTTTAATTTCGAGTCGTGCGGATACTCCGCGCATACTCGATCTAGATTCCTCAGTGTCCGGATTAGAAGCAATTGCGCATCTCGCAAGAATGGCTCGCCAGAAAATATATTACGGTTGAAATCTGTTTCACGAGATATCGGCTTCGAACGAATCCCAACTGTCATTATCGAGATTGTCATTTCGATCCCGCGAGAAATCTCGGCAAGATGCGATCGCGAGGCTCTCTCGGATGCACCCGGCCAGGACGTGCACGTATAATGCGCGGAACGCATTCATTTTGAAATTGCACTTGGCTATAGAGCGCGCAGCGTCATGTACTCCCGAAAATGGAGCGTAAACTGCAATCGCGTCTACTTCGCTTCGAGTGATTCTACTTTGTACGTGTGTATGCAGCGAAACGATGGAAAGAGAAAAAAATTCAACTCGGTTCGAAGGAGCGAGATGTTTCATCCGACGACTCGGCCAGCGAGTTGTTTATGAAAAATGTGAGAGCTCGGCCAACCCACTTGGCGCCTCGCGAGTTCCTCGCGTTCCGTCGAGAGGGGGACAATATCCGCGCGAGGCGCTCGTCGAGAGGCATTCGTTTTCATTCGGTGAAACGTTAACTTGGCGCGAGTGCTTTCCTGCCTCCTCGAGGTTACGGGGACTGCGTGTTCGCAAGAACGCGTACCGGGAGCGTTTACCTCGCTCGCGGATTTACAGCCCTTTCGCGAACTCACGTAATTCTATTAGGCGCGCTACTGCGCTCGATAATTCTCAAAAAGGCGAATTATTGAAATATTTAACTGAAAACTGTTAAGTATTTCATTAAACACATTGTTACAAAGTATTTCGGTATTAAAAGTTTTCAGTTGTAAAAGCTGTTAATCATAACTATTCGTAACTGAAAACTGTTTGATTCATATACTGAAAGGATTTTAAACAACATTTTTATAACTTTTACGGAGCCATGAATGTTTACAAGTCTATCGAATGAATAGTTGTGACGAATAAAACTTTGTGAAGTTACCTTTGCTGTACTTATAAAATATGTTCATCTACCCAACATGTTCTAATATATTTTCTTTCTGTAGTTATTACGAATGTTTGCATTAATCAAAAATCTCTAATGAAACTATTAAAACAGGCATTGCTCATTTTTCAGAATTGACTTTGTTACAGTAGCAATATAGTGTTATTCAGAATGAATATAATACTAAGATTATTTTTTAGAATTCAAAACTTTTCTACCACTTCGAAAACAAGCGTATCGTATCAAATAATTGCCAAACTCAACGAGTAGATTTAAGAGCGTATTAACCCTCTCATGCATAAATTAAATGGTTTCAAATTCAACGAGAGAATTGCTAGGTTCTTTGCGAATAGGTAGATCCGGTTGTGTGCATCGAAGATGTCAAGAGTCGAGAGATCGACGGAGAGAGAAATAGCACGAGAGAGAGAGAGAGAGAGAGAGAGAGAGAGAGAGAGAGAGAGAGAGAGAGCTAAACAACCCTCGGGTATAGATTTATAGATGGGCGATACCCACTGGGAAATCAGCATCGTCCGCGCTTTCAGCGGTATCACGAGCTCTCTCCCCACATCTCGTCCCCCCTCCCCCTCATCCCTATTTCGCTCGTCGACGACGTCGAATGAAAAACAGGCAGTTTTAAAGTTTTCATTGGCCGAGAAGACGAGGAGAATATCGCGCCCGAACGGCGGCCGCGTATATATATCGGCCCTCTCTGACCTGCTCGCCGCGCAAAACGCTTAAAAAATGCACGAGGACACTTGCCAACGACTTCTTCGAGTCTATAAACTGTGCGTTTATGGTCGACTCTGAATAATGCATCCACCCCCCAACAGCTACGTCCTCGCCCGTTAAAATGACTTATTAACATTGACAAAAAAAAGACCCTCGAAAAATCAAAATCTTTATTCTTTTGCGAAATTCCAAAAAATGAGCGTTCGACGAACTACTTTCACGTGATTTATCTGCTTCGTAGCTAGATTGTTAACCTACACACTGATCAAACGATTCAAATCTGTACATCTCTTTCTATGCATCCATCCCCAACTCAAAATGATTTATCAACATTGACGAGATAGAACTTGAGCAATCGTTATCCTCTTGCGAAATTCCAAAAGACGAGAAAAAGAAAAATCCTACTCTCACGTGATTTATCTCCATTCCGGAGCTAGTAAATCGTTGACCTACACGCCGATCAAACGATTTCGGTCCCCGGCGTGTCTCTGTGCCGTCTTAGCGGATAACGTACTTTGCGTTATATCGCGCGATAAACGAGTCCCCCCGTCCTGTCGTCGAGGATTCGAGCCGCGGGTAATCCAGCGCGCGTGATTCGGTCCCCTTCGGATCTTAGGGAGAATAACAGCGAAAAAAGTGCCAGTAACGGAAGCGGAAAATAGCACAGTGAGTGGGTACAAATCATCAGCCGGGACGTTTCGCGGTCCTCTCGCATAACCGCGATCGTAAACGTCGGATGATACGACTGATTTGTCGCTACAGCGGTAACGTCGGGTCCTTTGTGATCGCGATTGTACTCCTCATTCGCTGATATATACTACTATTTTTTTATGCCTCTATTCCTCGTTCGCAGAATCTCTCTACTAGACTCGGGTTATTCACCGGGGGGCGCGAATTTTACGCCGGGTCGCGGTAACGACCGGGGGATATTTAGCGAAACGCTGATGAGCAGAATGCGCCGGTTATCAAGTAGCAGAGAACGCGCGGCGCGTCCAGCCCGCGCGGAAGACTGAAACGCCCCGCTCTTGCGTAATATAACCCGCCCCGGGGCGAAATAATCGCGAGGTAATAGAGAAGGAAAATTAGAGTCGTCCAACGAAAACAAAAAAGTGCTTAAAAAGGAAAAGAAAAAGAGAGGAGAGAGAGAGAGAGAGAGAGAGAGAAAGGGGGGATTGAGGGGGAGAATGAAAATAAAAAAAGCCAGAATAAGAGAAGGAAAAATAACGGGCGAGTGAGCGAATGAGAAAATGGACGAAAAAAGAAATAACGTCGGAGGAAAATGTGGGGGAGTAGGGAGCGCGAGTGGAGCGTAACGTGGCCCACGCAAATGGAAATGAAAATGGCGGAAAATGAAAATAATAAACAGAGAACGAGGAAATGGGGAAAAAATTAGGCGAAAAATCGAGCTGAAAATACGGGGCTGAATGAAACGCGGGAGGGGGGGGGGGGGGTGGCTGGAGGTCGAAGAGGGAAGAATTTCGGCCTTGTAATCGTTGCCTCCGTTTCGCCGACCTTTTGGCAACACGTGCTGCTCCTAATTTGACGTAGAGGGGCAAAAGTAGGCTGGCCAGGCGCGAAATAACATAGGCGCACCGCCGTAGGCGTTTATCGTACCTAATTTCAGCCGCAATAACGCCTAATCTCGTCCGAGGCCGAGTTATCGTTTCTTATTGGCCCACGCAGCGGCACAGAAACGTAGGGCAATCGGCACGATATGACGCGACCGATGTACAAAATATCTCATATCTTCTGATGAAAAGTAATAACGAGAATACGTGTTTTCTGATTACAGTGTAGCAGCGCGGCTTCGGGGGATTTCTCCGAACGAGTCGCAGCCCTGCTGCACTCCTCCTCCACGCAGGACGACTGCTAGTTCGCGTTACGGGCTGAGAACGCTATTGGACGTCGATTCGAAGATATGCAGTTATTGAAACCAACGTAAGTCGATTTTACACTCGTCCGCACGGAGAGGAAGAAAAATTATTGTCTACTTTATCGCGACAAAAAGTAACATTTTATTAATGTTTTATAAAATGTACTCAGTTTTATGTACATTTTTTTTAAATTTTGATTAAGTATTTATTTTTCATGCAATAATTTTTACTAGATAAGGTTTTTATTTTTATAAACATAATTTTTCTTTTTCTTTTTGTAAAAAAATTTATTTATAATCTTGAAATCTAAATAATCGTAGCGTTAACGGTAACGATGATTTTTACCGCCCTCTCCGTGCACGTGAAATATATGCCAGAGGAGGAAAGAAATGTGAAATGATATCGTCGCAATTGCGCGTGTAAATATGTAATCGAATGTTCTACGTGGATAAATAACGTATAAGCGCTTGTATAAAGTCGTGGTTACAACTCTCAGTCTGATTTCACAAACACGTGCGCCTGTCAGTAGCAGGTTTGCGTAAATCGAGATCTAAGTTTTCAAAGAACTTCAAAACCCCGTGTTCGAACGGATGAATGTTTCCTTATTATTTCATTACGTAAGGAAAACTTGGATCTGATACTGAAACGTGTACACTGTTCACGAGTTATTCGTATACGCTGGTAAAACTTCGTTGTAATTGAGTTGATTGCTTGGAATTTTATAATGGGAAATTTTAACCTTTGTGATTTTATGCGAAGGACTTTTGAAACGCCGATATTTGTTCAGTAATATTTTACTGTATTGATCCAGTAGGTAAAATTGATACATCACACCAGCTATAATTATTTCATTTCGATGGTCTTTGTTTTATTACAAACATAACCGCAATTAACATGGAACGAGAGCAATTTTGTATCGATGATTTATCATCGTCACAATATAAAACGATAAATTTACAATCAGAACGGCAATGCGCTTTTGAAATTTTTGAATTTGTATAATAATCTTATGTCAAATATCAGTTAACAATTATCGAAGAGTGATATTCGTTTGACTCGAAACAAATTTAATTATCAGAGATAATTAAAAATACTCTACTTTCGTATTGTTAAATTTTCTTTGACGAATACCCAAGTGGAAAAAGTTTGATATCGGATTTAAAAATAACAAATCATGTACAAGTGTGGGATTGAAAAAGCCATTGCGAATACTGAACAGCAGAGAAGCGACGGTACAGATCTCTTTAAATGGCGTAACATTAGTTTACTAGATAATCTCTACAAATAAACGTTGAGTAGATAAGCGAGGTAAATCTGAAAGTGGGACTTAACGTTTTCAAAGCCGGAAAGAGTAACATTGGATAGTATAGTAGAATAAAAAAAAGACGCAGTGTAACATATTGTTCGGTCCGTCAATAAAAATAGTATATTTACACCGTGAAGAATTAAAACAGAAGAGAGAAAACGTATCTAACGAATGCTGGATAGCAGTCATAAATCTATTTGCGGTTCGCACGGCTTTTCTTCTCGTCTCGATCGGACTGATATTGTTTGCCGTGCCCAGATGGGGCTATTGAAGTCCCAGTGCTTCATTTGCTGAGTCATTTGACTTTAATTGCCTGTGATACCTCTATTCGATTCCCACTGCCTTCCGTCTGTCATTTATTACGCGGAAATCCGATATCGCAGATCTGACATGTTTAGAACTCTGTTACCGATCAATTTTATATCGCGATTATCCGATATTAATTTACGTCATTTTTTAAATTCATCACTCGTGGGTGAAAAGTTATATGCTCTCTAAAAAGAACATTTGTGACAAAGTTGAAATTAAAATGCTTTCAGAATATTATTTTCCATGGTTAATAAGAACGACATCCACAAGAATTGTAATCAAACCTCAACAAGAGCTTCAATTCGTTTGTCCTTATTTTTACCTCCCATTTTATTTCGCTGAGCACTTCACGATGATACGGAAATCCGAAGTGCCATTAGGAAGTGAGAGCGCACGAGCGTATAATGCGACCAATAAAGCGCTACTCGCTGACTGCATCGTGATTAATTATGACGAATGAGCGCGAATTACGTGCCCAATCTCCCTCGTCCTCCCAACTACGTTGTTACAGTTTCTCGATTAATAATTCAACGTACCGACAATGAAACGATATTCTCCCTCCCATGTAAGAGGTGTACGAAAATCAAGGGATTATTTCCTGAAAGTAACGATTTTTGAAATCCCGTTACCGATACTCTCAGTTTTTCATCTCGGGTATTAGCTTTTTCGCGATCAGAGGAGAAAAAATTTGCGACAGCGACTGTGTATTCCACGCTCGTGACTCCATTTTCGACTAATCCGGCTCGTTTCGGCGGACTCTGCAGCGAGCGAGCGCGGCTGGCCGTTTCTACAATGTATTCCTTAAATAAGAGACCCTCTTTGGCGCACCGCACCAGCACTTGTAAATGAAAGTACCGGTCGTTATCGCGCCGCACAAAGTCCGCTATCCTTCTCTCTCATCGCATATTCGACTTCTTATCTTGGGGTTTTATTCAAAATCCTATTTTTTTATTTAACATTCCGAGTCACAACATTAATGCTCCTTCAGTTTCTCACCGTATTGAAAGAATTAACAGGGACATACTTATTTGTATATTGAGAATAAATTTTGTTGAATGAATTAAATATGCATTCCTGAGGCCAAAACATTGTAAAATGAAGAGAATAATTTTTCGAATGGAATTTTTAGTCGATTTAAATGAATTTATACTATTTTATTGATCTCCGATAACCCAATTTTATTGGTTTTCAATAGATAAAATTCAAAATCGAATTGCGGATGTATAAAACTGCAGAAGCTGAATTGAGAATTGTTAACTCCGAAGTAGTATTGAAAAATTCGATTGCAGAAGTAAGATAACAATAGAATGCATAAAATATTGATAGAACAAATGTAGGATCAACATTTTGACTTGGAATGCTCTCCTTACAAATTCTGATGTCCGGCTGTACCGGCAGTTCGATACAATCGACGATGAACTTGGTCGATGAGGAATAAAAATATCGAGACAAGAGAGAGACAGAGAAGAATAAAGAAAATTGAAAGACATCCTTATCATAACGAGTCTCTCTCGCTCCTATCTTTGTAGTTGATTCTCTAGTGGAACGTTCTCGACAAAGAAGTCTTCCCTCGAGACAATGATCGTTCTCGAGCTGATCGATGACCGGCACTCGAGTCCTCAGACACGCGGAAGGGAAAGAATCTGGCCGGCGGTTGAATGAAATACGGAGTAGAAGTGGGGAAAAAAATGAAACGGGAGAAAAAAAAGAGAACTAAGAGCGGAATCATGAAGCAGGTTGTCGTTTCGAGAGGTAGGGCCCTCCACGCGCCATTGTCCTCCGCCCAGGACACTTCAGGAGAAGCTGTCCATTGTTTTACGACGGCGAGGCGCGTACCTGCCATCTTGGAACGACGAAACACGTATATAACTATCCATCCTCTTACCCTTCTCTCACTCTCTCTCTCTCTTTCTCTCTTTCGTCTACGAGACAAATGAAACGTTTTCTTCCCCGAAGCACACTGTCAACTCGCTTCGCTTCCTTTTTCAAACCGTCGACTGTATAAGTTCTCTTCTCGCTCGCCGATCGAAATTACGAGAATTAATTAAAGAAGTGTTAACTCGGACCGCAGCTTGGAGGGCGAAACGTTTTCTTTCTCTGCTTTATCCGCCAGGTACACTCTTCAGGAACTTTGGAAAAGTCGATAATGATACACAAACCCATTTCGCAGCTGCCCGTTGCAGTTAGCGTTCGTCGTTTTAAAAAAAAAGAGAGCAAAAGTGCAATTGCCGTTCCTTCTTTTTTCTTCTTTCTTTCAACGAGCGGAGAGTCTCCAGACAGCGTTTTATATTCTAATTCGTTGTATCCCGTCACTGGGGAACGACCGAGTTTCGTTCCCGTCCTACGAGACCAAAAAGGGTACTATAATCTTTGTTTCACATACCGGAATCACAATGCGCGTGATTGCCCGAGTCAACAAATTTGATTAACTTTTGTCTGAATCTGAACGATTGCTTAGTCATATTATTCGGTGTGTGTACTCAAATTTTGCTTTTAGATCTAAAAAATATCGGTCTTTTTATCATATTTGTGAATTGTGACTAAAAATCGATCAAATTTAACAAATTTTTTGGCTTGAGTAGGCAATCATAAAACAGCGAAAAACTGTACGTTGATCGAAATGAAACGATATGGTCATTATAAAAAATAGAAAAATCGTCGCAACCCGGAATTCACGACTAGCGAGTAAGTTTTGCTCATGGGACCCAGCTGTCCTTGGTAATCCCCTCCCGTTTTTCTTTCCCTCCCTCACCGGTTCACCCTTTTTTATTTCGCACAGCCACATTACCTCTTTCTTGTGCTATCCACGCGAAGAATGCAACCAAGCTCAGCTGGGTTAAGGATCAAGTGGATCCGAATTGAATTGCTCCTGGGAAAGCGTGCCCGCGGGTGAGACGTTGACTTATCAACACATTAGACGCATTTCTCGTTCCCAAACTGCAAATCGCGCTCGGTTGATGGAGCTCGCTATCTGACCGTGTAAATGAGTTATGTAAGTTTGCGCGGTTCGAGACGCCGTTGTGTGTCTCTTGGTACGATGATTGATGGCGAATCCAGATCCGAGTGCCTCCCTCGTCGGTGTGTTTGCACGAAATTTGACATTTCGCGCGGGCAAAGCGAGTTAACGAGAGAGAAAAAGAAGCGCGATACGGGTGCAATTGAAAAAATGAACGTAAACGTGGGCTCTTTCATTGTTCCCTCGGGGCGAAAGCAGCTTACCAACATCAAAGGAAACTCCTCTCATATCCGCTCACAATGAAATTCCAAGAAAATTTCGCGAACTCTCCTTGCCTGCTATCGAAACGTCAAACCAGCCTTGCCACAAACTGTACGGAGCGGTACTTTATTCACGTAGATGGAAATTGAATTAAATTGGAAGCTCTCATTGTTATTATATGTATACGAGGCAAATACATTTCACAGGTTCGGGATCAAGGGATACCAATTTTTCGAGAGTCGTTGTTGAAAGTGGACATTCTCATGTTGTTATTTCAATCATTTTCATCGGATATGCAGATGTGAATGCATTATTTCATAGCGAGTGTCCAAAGAAACTTATAAAACTACTTAATAGATATACAAATAGACTAATTCGGTCAAATTCCGACAGCTCTGTAAACTACGAAAATTCATTATGTAATACGTGTGTATATTATACGCGTAAGCAGCAACTGGCCGAACATGTATTGTGTACGATATTAATATTAATTAAACGAATCGTATTATAATAGATAAAATTATAGTTACCCATCGGTACATATCGCGCACTTACACAAGAAACAAGAAAGTGAAGCAACACCTATAACACAAGTAAGCTTTTTGTTATCGTGAAAATGGTTGGCAGTAATTTGTCGATTGAGAGGTAATGAAAGTTGAAGATTAGAGAAGAATGCGTCTAAGTAGATTGTGGAAAGAGTATTTTATTTTTAATAAATAAATGCATAAATCGTAATCGTAAAGGACATATTAGAATTACCATTTTGAATCCGTAAGAAAATCTGTTCGACTCGAATATATTGGAACCTCTATATATATATATATATATATCTGTACAATTGCTAATGCTGATGCCATTAAACTAAATTAAACACAACGTTTCGATATAAATAAGCCAATGTTCGCGCTTTTCATTCATTTTACATTTTTACAGTTTCATATAAATAAATCAATTCGATTTTATTTTTAGTAAGAAATCGAATCGACGCATAGTTCATATATTTATAATGTACCAATTCTACACAACGAATGTAATACGAGAGGGAAAAGTTTTGTTTTTTAAAATAAGTATATGTTTTGTAACATCGCCACTCTTTTTCGTAGTGTAAATTAGACTACATAATGTAATTCTTATTATAATCATTTAATAATTGTACCATATTTGCAAGTAAAGATAACTTTTTCATTACACCCCGAGTTTAATTCATAAACTAATGGGAGAGGCAGCAATATCTTCGAGGAACAATGAGGTAAGTCTCGCTAATTATAATTTTCGTAAATAAACGAATCAGAGTAAAGTGGCTGTTTCTTTCGAGTGCTGCTGTCAGTGTGATTAGTATTGCCTTTATTTTCTGCTTTCATTCGGTACGAAGGTATTCGAGTCGGCAAAGTGGAAGGTCAGAGTGGCGAGAGAGAGAGAGGGAGAGGGAGGGCGAGGGAAAGAGAAATCGCGAAAGTGGAAGAAGGAGAGCTGATAAATCGCGGCTCATCCAGCCGACCCCATCGCCGGGTCAAACTCTGACTGAGGAGTAACGCTCGAGCCAAATCGCCCATCGTTCCTTTTTTTCGTCTTGAAAAACGATCAGCGTTCGAACTTTTCTCCCTCTTATTCGCACTTCCTCGCGAAAATTTTCCTCGATTTTCTTACGCGGCAAAGAAAAACTCGGCCGTATAATCGTGAACATTGTTCCTACGTTTCGGCACTTTTTCTGTATTCCGAGCTCCGTCGATATGATTGCACCGTTTCGCGAGAAACGGCGATAGAGGGAAGCCATCGAATGGGAAATTTCGGTACGTCGGATCAACGGGATTAGACGATTCGGCAAAACTCCTCGCGAAACTCGTTTACGCGAAAATTCTTCGGATCGTGTGGGTCGAGCGTGCGATAGTTGGCGCAAACGACATTCC
>NCVS01000762.1:19606-40406 GCA_003055095.1 Goniozus legneri
CTCTCTCTTTCGCTCTCACTCGAGAGAGGAACCGGGGTAATCGGGAAATCGAGTTACGCGACGAAGAAAGTGAAAAGTTACGATGCGCGGGAGCTTCCAGGGGAACACAACTTCGATGTAACGCGGTATATACGAACTAACGAACCATTCCTGCACTTAGCGACGTCAAAGGAACTTTTCCCGTTGGGCACAAAGCGAGAAAAATCCTGTGCATGGCTGTCGATAGAAAGAACGCTCGACGAAGAGAAAAGATAGAGACGAGTTTCCCCTCTCGCGACTCGGGGGTAAACACGCAAGGATGATCTCTTTTGTACTTTTGTGCCTCTCCTTTTCCTTTTTCCATTTCGTTTCCCCTGTGTGTTCTTCGAGTTTGCTAGAGAGAGAGAGAGAGAGAGAGAGAGAGAGAGAGAGAGAGATGATCGTCTCGGATGATCGTCGCGCGATCTTTTGATTAATTCGGGACATGCAAGCTCGCGAAAATACGACTTCTTACCTCATTCCTTAGCTCGTGGCATCGCAATCTCTACTTTTTGCCAGCCCTCTCGTCCTTCTTCTCCCGCAATTCCCTTCTTTTCTCTTTCTCACTTTTGCCGCCACTTGCAAGCGTCTATCGAGAGCCTTTTTTTTACAGAATTAATCCCAGGGCACCTACTACGTTCTCCTAATTGCTTCCCGCTGCTAATACTTTCATTTCCGCGCCTTCAACGTCGTTGTAACGTGCCGCCATTCCTCAGCGGCACTTCGCTTCGTGCCTTTTCGTACCGATTCCCTCAGACTTCCTGTCGTTTTTGCCCCCGACTTCCTGCAAAAACGTTCTCATATCTGTTTTGAACAGCTCACCCTCGTTTTACAGTCATTCCGTTCCGCACCGAAATAGTTTTTACCTCGAGAGCGGACGTGGCTTGGGTAAATTACCGTTTCGCGAGGTGAAAATGTTTTACAATGATTTTATCGATTTTAGGGATATTTGCGCCGCAGTTTGCTAATAATTGTTCGCTCGCTGTGTTTATGGAGCTAATCGCACGTAGTTCATGCTCGCATAAGTCCATCGATTACCTAGCGAACTAGGCTACGTTCGATATAGTTTATCGAAAAAGTCCACATACACATTTTTTCGTTTTATCTTATACTAAATTAAGATATAATCGAATTTTTTATCTCTTCGGCTGCGCCATTGAATTGCAAAAAATATTAGACGCGAAATGATTTACGGGAAAAGAACGTTCGGCTCAATTTAATTAAATCGGTGTTGACAGAAAACTTCGGAGCGAAATTGAAGTGAAACTTATATCTCTTCGAGCACCGTAAAAGTCCGCAAGCAGCGCAATTGTTAGAACGAAGAGTCGAAGCTTTAGCGAGCGCAACGTCGAGAACCGCGACCTAGGCTCCCTTGTAATATGATTTTTTATTTGAAATTCAAATCTGAAATTTTCTTATCAAAAATTTAAACAATCCTGAAATAACTCATGATTCGCAGCAGATGGAAACGGTCGAAGCGAGGAGCGCATTATCTGAATTATTCCATCGTATTAAAACTAATATCATTAGCTCGGATAGTATAGTAACACGTAAAACGCGCGACAAGTTTGACTTAGTGCGATACCAAGAGGATTGCGGCGACTTGCTAAGTTGGCTAGTTAGTATTTACTAGCTGTAGATACGGACACACGTCTAACGAAGTGCACGGGGATAGAGAGGGAGCATGACCCCGAATAAGCCCCCGGGAGTCTGCACTACCGGTTGGCCTTTTGCGGAGAAGCGGAAAACGCGCCTCGAGTTCCCCCAGGCCTGCTCTTGCTCATTGCAAACTAGAAGCCAATGAGGTCTATTAAGAACAATGCGCGTAAGTAAATTCACCGGGAAGATCTAATAGACCACCCGAAGATGTACTATTATGGAGACAAGAAAGAAGTTACGCGTATTTAGTCGCATAGAAGCGAAGTCCCAAGTCAAAAAACTCAACCTGCAATTTTCATTTTGAGTTCCTAACGATTTTTGTTTTTAATCTCAGCGCTAAATTTGATTTTTGTAAACAGGTTCAAATGAAGTTTTATTTTGCATTAAAAACAGTTTGAGGTTTACAGAAGTTGTGACATTTTTTACGAAGACTAGATTCATAAAAACTATTACGATGTTATTATTGTTTAAATTAAATACATATAGTAAATTTTAAAATAAAATATTACATTATTGACCAAAATCAAAGTCTGGTCCTGCATCACGATGCTACCATAATAATTTTTACTATGATTTTCTGCCCGTGTAGGGTGAACTGTTGATCTAAAAATAAGACCTGTATTGAGGTCAATTTTTCAATTTCCAGTTTATAATCAGGTCAGGATAAAATCTGTTCATTAGTAGGTTCTGATTTATTTATAGACTGAAATTTATTATTTTAGTTTCATAATTCTAGTTTACAGACTCAAGTTATTATTTTTTGGCTCAAGTATTCAGCCACGTGGAAACGAAATAGCTCTAGTGACGTCTCAGACACTAATCCCAATGCATCCATGCAGGGATTTTTCTCCGACTGGGATTACGCCTCCATTTGTTCCAGATCTCGTCGTGTATCGTGTATAGCAGTCCATACAGGTGGAAAATTTATGCGCGCCGAGGCTTGTATACACGATGTCCAAGTAGAACGGTATTATTGCTGAAGGAGACGTTGCTAGCCGATAGCCCCGCCATGGGCTATTGTTCATAGGTGGACGACAGGAACTATTAGACGGCCAGTTTGGCAGTTACTGGCCCCAAGCTCGGTTCCGCTATCTTGTACCCTAACCTGCTTCCTCGAGCCCTGTGCGACCTCCCTCCTTACTCGACTTCGTCCGAGCAAACGAGGTTACCGATAGAACCGAGAAGTCGAATTTGTAATGTCAGAATGTATAAATAAATAATTCGCGTCTTGTACGAAACGTTGTCAAAACCATCATCGTACTAATATTAGTTGGACAAGTGCGTTCCTATATTATATTTCCGTGCATGCAGTGAAATGCATTATTACTTACCTAGTTTAGCGGTTACTGTTCCCAAGTCAGTTACTTATCCAGCGCGAGCTCGGCCTCTTTGTTAAAACCTCGTGGCATAGAGCGAGTGTGCCTTTTGCTGAGCCGACTCATGGGAATCCAAGAACGCGCTTGTAGATATGTGTAGATGTGGAGTACAAATGAGTATAGACATACTAAATTGTTGAGGTATTACGCATATGACTATATAATTATCGCAAGAATCAGTACGCATTGATGTCGCATTTGGGTTATCGTTTTGACAAAAATTAAAATTTTAAATGTTAAATTTTAAAAAATGAACGATTTACAGCTTTAGTCTCAGCTGTTCTCATCTCGGTGATTCTACATCATAATAAATTTGACTCTCGTTATCATTTACAGAAAGGTTGAAGTTCGATTAAATGTATTTCTGTGAAAGAAATTTAGCGTAAACGCTATCATTATATATGGGGCAACTACTGATTAACTGTTCGGTCATAAATACACGTCTCGACGCTTCCGCGACTAATTACCCAGCGGCAAACGGGCAACTTTTGAAACGAGGCACGAAATTCCGCAGATCCCCCGGGCCTGAAATATTTCGCGACACCGAATGATAACACGAGCAACCCTTTTCCCGTTCGTTCCCCCTTACGAACTCTAGTGGAGCCGACACGTCGTTTACTTTGACGCTACTGCATATCTGATTAATTAAACGTCAGAAACGTAACTAAGCCGCGATGCTTCAGAACGAAACACGGAGCACGAAAACTCTTCTCCTCCCTTCTCGCTCTCTCGCGACGTTCCAGTCCATGATTTATGGTTTTATATTCGCGGCTGGCTGCTGTGACTGTTACTCACGTTATCTTTCAAATACACCGTTCGGATAAAGGATAAACTTTCCGAGAGACGGGACGATTCATCTTCGTGATATTTTTGATTTCATTATGTCGTTATAACGTTACTTAACATTACTTTTTTTCACGAGAACTCGAAAAAAAAGACATCGGGGGACGACGATACGAATAGTAGGATCTCGAAGAATTTTCCTTATTCGAGGCGTATAAGTTATTCCGCTCGTCGTACGTGGCCAGTCCTCGTGACACGTGCGAGACCTGCAGGACTCATTCTCTATTCCTACGTGTGTTGGAAAAATATTCTTGAAACTGCCCGGTTTCGAGAATATACTCACCTACCATTAGCATACTTTTCATAAAAGATTACGTAAGAAGGAGCTTTGGGAATATCACCGGAAACGTATTTTTCGTTTTATGGTTGAAAGAGCATTGTTCTCACGGTGATATAAACGATATTAATAACCGCTGTTTATTTCGCTCAGCCCACGTAACATATTGGACATTAGCCACATTACCCGTTTTGTCAAATCGCAATGCACGTTGTCGATATTAATAAATAGGTGGAGTTTTTGCTCCGGTAAATTTCACGTAATTATTCATGATTCATCGGTGCGTATAAATCAAGCTTGGCTTGCCATTTACAAAACTCGATGCTGAAATCCAATAAAATATTGCTTCGTACCACGCGCAACGGTTTGTTAGTTTTCGACAATCAGAATGGTGCGAACTCGTGTACAGTTTCAAAGCTGGTTAATCGATCGAAAAGTGCTCGATTCTTTTTTTCTTTTTTCGAAAATATCAAACACTGGAAAAATTACATTATTTCTCAGCGAGCTCGTCTGGCTCGACGTATATTAATACCGAACCAGCCGGCTCGCACTCGACGTACATTTAATCAGCTTTACTAAATTATCGTCATTAACAAAGTAACATGGTACCAACTAATACCGAAGCCGGTATGAGCCGCAAATGTGTCGCATCAAGTGAAGCAAACGTGCGAACCCTTACTGGGTACGGCTTTGCCGACGACTTGTCAGAATCTGAGACGAGATCAAACAGACCGCATAGCTGCACTCGAATCAGAAAGCTCGCGGTTTAGCGCTAACTATCGTTGGACCTCGCCGATATCGCATTTCTCCAACGAACTTCGGAGCACATCTATATCATGTGGTGTGGGAGATTCAGGTCATATAATTCATAGTGAAAGAGATAACATTTATAATTTGATTTCAGCATATTTTTATTTTTTCAGAAAAAGAATTGTTTACAGTAGAATCCTTTTGTAAATGACACTTTTAGCGATAGTTTTCCGATGGGAAAAATTTATTGTTCTCTCTGAAAATCAAATCGAATTTTCACTACTAGAAAAAAATCAACCCTCGATAGAATTTTTTGTATTCTGCGTATGAGTCGATGCATCTCTTCTGCCTCGGTCAATACGAAAATAGGCGAGAGAGGGGTAGCTTATATTGTGAGCGGCTGGCCAGAGCGTTATTGCTTTTAGAGAGAGGTTGCTATATCTAATAATGAAAATTGATCTGGTTCGATACATCTGGGAAGAAAATGCGCTTATACGTCGTACGTATTATGACAATTCCGATAATCCAATAATATAAATTTATAAAAATAGCTGTAGTATACTCTAACTGAGATCCATTGGCTATCTTATCGTTTCGGCTATTGCAATATTATTACAATTGTAAAATTAAAGCAGATATGATTATACGACATACCTATTATGACAACTCCGATAATTTAGCTACATAAATTTATAAAAATAACTAGAAGAAATGTAATATATTCTAACCGAATACCATTAGCTATTTTGATAAGGGTGACAATTTAATCACGACATTCAGTAAAATTTAATGAGCTTCAAAAGCAGACATGCATATACGTCATGCCTATTATGACAACTCCGATAATTCAGTTACATAAATTTATCAAAATAACTTTTGTACATTCTATTTGAAAACGTTAGCTATTCCACTAAATGCGAAAATTAAATCACAAAGATTAATAAAATTTAATGAATTTCTAAAATAGGTATGCCCATACGTCATATCTATTATGACAATTCCAATAATTCGATTACATGGCGATAAAAAAAATGATACATTCTCAATGGAACAAGCTTTTCGTAGTCGTATCGATTTGACTATATATTCGATATGATTTACGACTGACAGGTTTTTAACAAAGAAACGTTCTCGAATCTATGATTGACGTAGCAGGATAAATTCCAGCTATGCGATAGACTCCTATCCGACGAAGTAGGCTCGCGAAGGCTTATGCATAGATCGCGGTGCGAATTTGCCCTGCGGAGAATTCGCTTCGCGTAACAGTCGGATCGCGTTTGCGAGGCGTTTAATTAGAGAACAGTACGTCGTAGTTGGTAGCGGTACATCAGCGGAACATGCATCTCCTCTGGCGTAGATCTCACCCTCTTATACGTGTGGACTCAGGCGCGACTAACCGAGGGTTCAGGATTATAAGGGTGAGTAAATAGTAGGGTAAATCTTGTTGAGGCACATGCTCCGCGCCGCCGAGTGAATCTTCTATAAGATACTTTCAGCCGGTGTTCGCCTGCTGCACTGATCCCAAACGCATACGTCACGAAATCCATTCTACCTACAATGAATAACGAGAATTAAATCTCGCTGTTCGAAATTTCGGGTTTGTACGAGCATAAAATAACATTGGTGTTATTGTTTTGGTCAGAGGTCGCGATAGGACGTTACTTTTATTTCACATCGATAAATATGGAAACGAAATTTATTATGTACGTACCTCGTTCGAGACAAAATCACTTCGCAAAAATTCGTTTGCGTACAAACGACGATGATCGATGCAAGAGACAGCATGATATAAAGAACACTAAAATTTACAACCCTCCGCTAGTCTTTATCTCGATATCGAAACATCGAATGCGATATCGAGTCTGCTTCGATACGGATTGAGAGGGAAATCTTTGTCACGTGACAGGGAATCGATAGACTCGTAATTACGTGACAAGAGGACGCCACTTTCAGGGTTCTCGCAGATGACTTATCGATCGAGACTGGCCGATATTTCGATGAGAATCACTCGGCCAAGTTCTGATCTCATCGCGTCGGATACAGTGATTATTCAATAGAATGTTGTAATTGTTTGCAAGCAGATGGGAAGTTTATAGCATTAGCATATAACCAATCCGTAGCCCGAAGCCGTGCATGCCCATGGAGAGCTCAAACTATACACAACAGTTTCCGGGAAGATGGCTTAACATCGTCCAAACGAAGAACAGGTTGTGCCACTTGTTGGTACCTCGCAGCTAGAACGCTCGAGTCAACAAGGAGGAAAGAATAAGCCGCTCGTAATTAACAACGAAATTGAAAATTTATCGTAAAATAAGCATTCGCATCGCGTCACGAGTCGACGACAAGAAAGTCTTTCCGAAAGCAGTTTGTTTTCGTATTACGGACGATGCCGGCGGACGGATAAATAAAATCATCCTTGACGTTTCGAATCAGAGTATACGATTCCAGCGGTCGTCCGTGACTGAGATAGAAATCGCCCGGGTGAAAATCGTCCGGGAAAAGGTTCACCATCCCTGGCAACAACGAGTAAAGAAAAATCCGAAATAAACCGAAATCAGGAAGAAAGAGAGAGAAAGAGAGAGAGAGAGAGAGAGAGAGAGAGAGGATAGGAGAAATAAAAATTCGACCGAGGGCGGGAAATATTATACCGAAACATTTTTCCTCCCTTCCACGCACTTTCCCTTCACTTTGTTACTTTCCATTACACATATATAGATATCGTTTTCGATCAAACTCTTCTCGTTTATTCTCAAATTATTCTTTCAATAACCCGAACATCCTCTGTCTCTCGTATTCTCCCCTACGAGGATTTCTCTGGTCCCTTCATCTCGTATTCAGTTATAAACTCTCTCTCTTTCTCTCTCTCCCGGTGTCCTCGGGGGTTAACAGTGATGAAAATCGCGTCAGGGTGTACGTAGGGGGATGAAAGAGAGAAAAAAATCTCGTCTCCGTCGAAGACGCGTCGTCAATGTCGTTCCTTTCATTCGACCTCTTTCCTTCTCTTCCTTTTTACGACAAACGGCAAGACACAGCCGCAGGTACGCGTGAAGGATCCCGCGTGAGCGTGCGTCGAGGCGGCAATTTGAATTTTTTACGCAGACCTACGAGGGGGTTATTCCTACGACAGGGGTTGGTAATACAGGTTTACGAGGTCACCTTAATTTATTTTATTTCGCCCCGCCTCATCGTGCCGGATTAACATAAAAATATATACATGTATACACCCACGCGGGTACATCTCGTTTGTCCGAGAGCGTGGAAACAATTTAATCGAGAGAGCACGCGCGGTCACACGTGCGCGATGATACTTTTACGGGTGCTGCACGAGGCGATTCGCGAATTATCGGGCCCTTTTATGGATTAAACCATTTGACTTCCCTGTCGCGGTCCGAGAGGTGTAATCAACCGCAAGAACAAAGTCTGCGCTTTATGTGCGTCCCTTTGGGTACCGTGTTGCGGGAAGAAAAAAAAATGTTGCTGTACAACGGTAAGGAGAGGAAAAAGAGAGAGAGAGAGAGAGGAGAGGGAAAAAAGGAGCGCCGTCGTCGTCGCCTTTTACGATCGGGACGAGAATAAAGCCCCCGGGTCTGTCGTTCGTCCTTGCGACTGTTTCGCGATCCGCCTTCCGAACAATCGTCCCGCGACTCTCGCGCGAATACACTTTTACCTCCCGAGCTGTGGAATAAGTTATAGACGGCCCGCTCTCGCATCTCCGTACACTCCTCCTTTTATTTCTTCCGCCCGGCTCTCGGCTAGACTCTGGAATTTTTAATCGCGCTCCTGCACTTCGCGATGGGAAATTCTAAATATTGCAAATCGGCCCCCGGATTAATTAACGAGCGAATTAGATACGTGAAACATTTCGCAATTTGTTCCGGTCTCGCCCTTCCGCTTATTAATCCAATTTTAACTTTCGCATTCGTCGGTCTGGGTTACCGTGAAATTTAATATCCGTCCCTCTGGCATTAGAGTTCGCTCGCGCCTCGATAATCCCGATTGATCGACGAGTATCTGGCGCCTAGACGCTTTATCAATGCGTGCCAATGTCGATGAAATGCCCCCAAAAAAAAAGAAAAACGCCGAAGCGAACGAGTAGAATCAGGTGGAATGAAAGAGAGGGACAGAGTGAGAAAGGGTGGGGATGAGAGAGATAGATAGAAGAAAAATCCAACGTGAATTAATTCGCGATGCAGCTATCCCCACTAGCCTCGCTGATAAACTGCACGGGGATTAAACAGCTCGGCCGATATGGGCTGTAGGGAGAGCGGAGTATGGAGAAAAATTTTCTCTCAACGCGGAACGATACACAGCCAAGTGTGTACCTACCAGCATCGTAGGCGCGAACCGAGTGACTCGACTCGTTTCCTCGCCAATTAAAATTGTAAACATTTTTCAGCCTCCAATCTAAATACGGAATATATCGGGATTTTCGCTAATTCTATTTCATTTTGCGAAAAAAAGTCTAGCCACGGGCTTTTTTTTCCATAGCGGACATTTCAGGATCGCCCATTTTGTCGCGCAATTTGGCAAAATCTATAGAGCCGCGTGTATGTATCCACAGATACCGGTGACACACGTGCGCGCCAGTAAGCCCGGCTCCAACAGGGCTCAAAATTTCAGCCCCCGCCAGCGTCGGCACTGACAGGACACGCGGTTATTTATGGCCGGGAGCGCGAACGGGACAAGCAGGTTCAGTGACGCGCTCTATTCCCTCCGTGCTAGTTTCGTTCTGCGACATTAACAAAAACTAATTCGTATACGCTACCAATTAATCTCGAATTAGAGGGATAATAAAACACTCCTTCAGAAGTTTGGATATTTCAAAAAATTTATTCTTATTTTATAATATTAGGTAGTACTAATACTTTTCTAAGATTTCAAATCAAATTGAGAGTTCAAAAAAAGAAATAGTCCTCTTTAAAAGGGCTGGGAGAATAATTGGCAATTAATTATTTCGGTAATTGCTTTTTTCGTAACAGATAGACACATTTCTTGTACAGAAAATCTATATAGAATTTTATAGACTCATTGAAAAAACGAACAGTTTTGAAAATTTCAGAAGTGTTACACTGAAAATAAAAATTTTTAAAATGTACTTAATACTCATTTGCATATGTTCAAATAGATATTAGAATTAGTAAACAAAATAATTATTCGAGTTAAAAATGTTTTATTCTAATATTTCTTTATTTCAAGTAATAAGTCACTTTATCGAACAAAATATTTATTTCTATATCTTCAAATAAATATGAAGTAGCTTCGATAAATTCTTATTAGCATTGTAGTTTCGCGTGAACGGTTTTCCGCCGGAAATCATCTTAAGGACCGAATACAAAGTGTTGAGCTAATTCGGCTGATGGGAATCCATCCGGAAGGTTGGCCGGTGCAAGTGGGGCACTGAGATCGCAAACGTGAGCGCCCAGGGGCGTTCTCGTCACCTCTTTTACGAGGGTCGAACTCTCAAGAGAAAGAGAGACAGAAGGGGAAGGGTGGAGAGAGGGCTCGCGTCATATGCTAACGGCGAGCCAGGAGAGACGACGAGCCACTTGGATTCGAGGATACTCCATCCGGCACGTACGGGGGTCTTCCGCATCTCTATCCCGAAACTCGACCAGACGACGTCGGTTGTTAACGACGGTGCGAAGAGAAAGCGAGAGAGAGAGAGAGAGAGGGAGAGAGAAAGTGAGTTCCTACTCGATCATCCGCGAGGGCGAGAGGGAGAGACTCATCGCTTTCCTGGAGTAATGCGGGTAATGAGGAACGATGAATAATTCCGCCTAGTGTCGTATTAATGGAAATATGAATTTCCGTTACACCCCCTGAGACAGAGATTCCGCTGATACCCGGCAATTCTCTCATCCGCTTTGTCTCATCCATTCGCCGTTGTAACAGATGATCGAACCTCGTCTCGCGTGCTCGTTTCTGGAATTGAAGCCGGTTTTTCACCGCGTAAAACCGTCCAGCGTTGTTGCATGCTCCAGTCAAATTGTTGATTCTACATTAAATCTACAATTTCTTACCTAAATCTGAAAAAATCCACTAAGCATGAATATATTTTTATTCATTTTAATTAATAATAATTAGTATTAATATTCTTTGCGTTATAAATTAATGATTTCACCGAATTTCTAGAGAGTTATTGAGGGAGAGTCATTGATATCTAAAAAATTAATACAGCATTTTTATTCATACTTGTATATATCGTTAATATTATTATAAATTGATTACTCCATCGAATCTACAGAGCGCTTAGTAACAACTTTACTAACCAAGGAAGATAAGAAAAGATTAAAGAAACTTTGAGAGAAATTTGAAGAACTAGGGATGTTAAAGCGTGAAAAATTAATTCACTGATTGATGAATTGGTTATAAATGTAAAATAACAATTACGTAAAAAATCAATAGGAGAATCAAGATTTTGACTACGTTGAACAGGGTTAAGCATATTTTTTAGCGTTTTTGCAAATAGGAAGAGCGCATTAGCGCGCACTTCCGGTCCCAGGGCGCGTTAGTTTGGCCGCCGGCTACGATACCGCGGCACTAAATCCTTCAGGAGGCTCCGAAGCCGCGCGCGCGCGCGGGCGAGTTCCGCCCTTTTGGCTCGTCTCACCGCGGCCAGAGAACCCGCTCGCTTCCTTCCGGCCGCGATCATCCCACGGAGTTTTTCCAACTTCGGGCCGCGAGAATCGCGACAAGAACTCCGGGATTCGCTCGGTTCTCTCTCGCACCGGATAAAAAAATTCCTCGAGAAATATGGCGAATAAAGACTGGCCAATGCAAAAACTACTTTTCCGCTTCTATTGTTCATTGTTGTTTTGTTCTTTTTTTTTTATGAAAATTTCGCGAAATGACGTAAAGTTGGAGTTTAAGTCGGATTTACCGAGAAAGTCGATTGTGGTTCGCACTCGAAGGGATATTTTCAGTGAAGGGCTGTTCGAGATTGTTTCAGTGTTTCCTCCGGGGGGCTCAAGCGGCAATCGGTTAGCTATTTTCCGAATGCGGCTTCGGAGGAAGCCGTCCGCGTGAGACTCGAGAGAGATCCGCTACTCGGAGAGTAGACTCTACTCGCGGTACAGCCACTTAAAACGGGCCAAGTGCCTGTTCTCAGAAAATCTCACTCGAGCGTGCTATCGATTTTACGAGTTTTGTTTACCGTTCCAGTGCTCGATCCCGAATTACATTATACATTTCGAAAATTGAAATAATATAATATGCGATCCTTTAAATTCGTAATAGAGAATCCCGAGTTCACATTCACCCCTCGCATTTTCTTTGTAAAATACTTCAAATACTTGTAAGTTTTGTTCTCTCTAGCTCTCGTTCACATTCTCTCCCTTCCATCTCATCTGTATCTTAGTCTTTATTTTTCTTTCTTTCTGTTTCTCTACTTCACAAAATAATATCGCCAAATATTTCACGAATCATTCCCCGAGTCAAAAAATTTGTACGGTATTTCTACTCTTTTGAGAGGTTGAGTTTTTATTCTTTTACGGTTAAATTTTATCGGCTTTTTGTCTGAATTTATATGGTATTTTCATCGTATCATTCGGTGTTATCATTACTCCATATTTTATCTTCATAATAATTTATTTATTATTATTAATTCATTTTTATTCATATAATAAATAATATTATTTGACTTATTTATAATTCATTTCATATTTATTTGTTTACGCTTAAATACATGTCAAGTACATTCAAGAAAATATTTGTCTGAATTAAAAATACTAATTTTATTCTAATCGATATTTCTATTCTTCAAAATAAATCTTAAGTAACCTCAACTATTTTTTATTCTCAGTGTACAATTTATTGTTGTGTCTCAGTACAAAATTAACATTCGATCGACGCAGTACCTAAAATACGTTACGTTTTTGAAAACTGGAGCTTGTGATACCCCTCATTGGAGCGATGCAGCAGCCGCGGATTTTCCTGACGGGCCAGCCCACGAGAATTGCAGAAAGGGTAAGTCAGACAAATTTTTTTAATCGAGAGGTCGATATATCACCTCGAAAATATGCATGACAATTAATAACAAATGAAGTTCCAAGAGACAGCACGAAATACAATAGATGCGTAGCGTTCACAATTCACAATTAAAATTTGTGATTCTCTAATTTTTTTGCAAGTGCTGCATTCCGTATGCCAACATTATGGATTTTAGCGCGATATTTTTAATAACTCTTAAAATCGTAAGCGTTAAAAAGATATTTCAACGAAAAAATTCTGTAAGAATAAAATAATAATGGAAACTCAATTCGTCCTCAAAGGACGACTCTCTTATGACTTTAACGTGGAGCTCGGCGTATTGGAAATGCGAATTAAAAATGACATTGCGAAATGTTTTATGGATCGTTTATTTCTTTTTTATCGAATACCAGGCAGCCCTTAATTTTTAGCATTAGAAAGATGTTTCGGCCAAAAACTTTTATTTTTAAGAACATACGAGTTAAAAATGATGTCACTATTTCTCTTTCGTCCAATACTAAGCAGCTCTTAATTTTCAACATTAAAAAGATATTTCGATAAGAGAACTTTTAATTTTAAGAACAAAATAATAATATCTCAATTCGTCCTCGAAGGACGAACATTCCCACGACTTCCAAGGAGCCCGACGTATTAAAAGGGCGTCTCCTCGATTTCGGAACCATTTGGCTTCGCTCGAAGGGACTCGGGGTGGGTCGAGAGAAGAGAAAACGATAATAACGCGTGGCAAAGCGAAACCGTAGGAGCGAGTCCCAGCGCGCGCGTACGCGTTAATGCAATATACATTCATGAGCCGCCGGAATCGGAACACCTTTTGCGTCACATCAGACGGAAATTCAGGATGGGACTCGAGCGGCCGAGTAAATGGTCAGCCTTGGCGCGTTTACGCGAATATCTCGTTAGCCGGCTCGACAATCGTCACAGTGGGACACCTCCCCCCACCCAGCTTTTCACCTCTCGCGTTTTCATATACGTTTGTTTTGAGTAATGAGAAAAACCGGATGAATAAGGCAAACAAGGACAATATTCACCGAGAGTTGTATAAATCAAGAGCCGAAGCGCGTTACGCCATTGTCGAGGGTACAAAGGGAAACGCTCCTTCTTTTTCTTCGCCCATTCTTCGTACATCGTATTCCTTAATCCAGGAGTCATACCTTCCTTCTCGAGGAGAGAGAGCAGCCTTCGCTTCCTCTGTTTAATTTTCCATGTTTTCTCTTGTATCCCCCCCGCCCCCGGTTTTTCTATCTCCTCACCTTTGTACTCCCACTTTCTATACACACCTCGATCTCCTCTCTCTCTCTCTCTCTCTCTCAGTTATATTCGCGCGCGTTTTCCCAGTCTCGAAAAGCCCTCGGTAGATTTATTTGCAGCGTGTAATTGGTCCATTTCTCGTGGGGCGTTCGTCGGCCACGCTCGCGAGAACGAGCCCCTTCCTCTGTCCCCTGATACCACCGGCTGAGTCGAATTTTCCACAATTGCCGACGGACAAAAACCGCGCGGGCTCTCTTCGGCTTTTGTACTGCGTGGCGCAAAATTCGACGCTATTTATTCACCGAACGGCGAATATCGGCGAGCGCGCAGCGTTGCGTTCGTTACGGAATATAAATGACGTCAAAACAAAAACAGAGAACGGGTTTCAATTGTCCGCGTCGCCATATCGATGTTTCGATTACTCTTTCGCGGTGTTAAATCATTCTTTTTTTTTCTGTCCAATATTTTCTCCTCGTACTTTCACTCGAATTTCAAATTAACTGCGATTCCATTAGCAGAAGTCACAGGTTTGTTTTAGAGAGATTACCTAACGCTGTAATTATTTCATCCAAAAACCTATCGGTTGCGTACCCTGAATTATATTATATTCAATGGAAAACGAGTTTATATTATGAGAGTCCCGTTAATAAAAGTTTCATTTTTGTAAATGAGCGAATAGCGAACGAGGGGTAAATCTCTCTTTGAAAATTCCGCGCCATAATTCGGTTGAAATCCTTTAATGTTCTTACGAATTTTTATCAGTGATCAAAGACGAAAATTCCGCGGCGTTTGTTACCACGCTGCCCGGGGTGGCTGCTGCGAAAGCAACCGTGGAAGAGAGGCTGGTTTTAAATTTCAATCGCGCGGATGCAAAATTAAAACTTACGCTCTCGCACGGCGGAGACGACCGCAATACGCGTTACAGACGGAACGGCTGGGGAGTCGGAATTCTCCCTCCGTTAGGAGCGTAGCGTCCAAGATAAATGTCATTGTTGCGCGCCAACGAACGACTCTACGGTTTTGCAAATGGCGTGGATCGCTACTTTATTGGAGTGCCGTAAATCAATTTCCAATGTCGCGATGTTTCCCGTAGCCGAACGATCTTCCCTCTTTCTCTTTCATTTTCCGCTTCTCTCTATCTTTCCTCTCTTTCCCTTTTTCTTGCCTCTATGGTAGACAATCCCACGCCAGTGGGGAAACATTTCCCTCCCGTCTTCCTCTTATTTCGAAGCTTCCATCGACTTTCACGTTGCCTCCGTCGCGTTCCAAGAACTCCAGAGCCCATTGATCACGCGCTCGATTACTCGACTTGAGCTTGCCAGAAGAACTGCCGGAGAGAGAGAGAGAGAGAGAGAGAGAGAGAGGGAGAGAGAGAGAATGAGTGGGAAACAAAGGGACTCTTTCGCATTTATCAATTCACCGATGCCGAGCTACTTATGTCGAGTTTCGTCGAGCCTCGGTATTCTCCTTTTAACTTTAAAAGCAATTGACGATCGAGGTACTCTCCTTTTCTATTCCTCATTTCGGCTCAAGCGAGCAACTATGTTTGCAATTTTGCGTTCAAATATACTCAGGTTTGCTCTAACGAACTATTCGATCGTACGTCATAAAATATCAAACAATAAAACAATTATATTAAATTGTACATTTTCATTTTTTGTAAACCGTATATAATTTGTAAAAGAGAAATAGGTAAATTAATTTATGAAATTATCTAATTATATTTCGTAAAGATTAAATAACAAAACTTACATATAATATTAAATTATTAATTGTATTTGATAAATAATAAATATAAAATTTTTGATTGAGATTTATATTTCCAGTTTAAAAACTTTAGAAACTTTGAGATTTTTTTTAACATATTACATATCTTTTTTTAGTATGTGGCTGATTATATTACCTGAAAATCAGTTAACAGCGTACTTGGGTATTATTTAAGCAGGTCTTATCTGAATTCATTATTTCACCATCAATGCGATCAGATGCCATCGCGAATCGTCGAAGAGCGGCACTCGAGACAGCACCTTGGCGGCTTATCAGACTCTAATGGTATTTTCGATCCAAGATAGGGAGGAATGATCTCCGATCGTTGCATACATTCAAAATAATCGGTTATGATCGTTGAAAATCCATCGATGAGATACGAATGCTACTTTCATGCTAATGAAATATCGATTAATCACCTCTAATGTTTTTACGCCGGTAACTTATGCCCCTTCGGAATTGTGCCGAAGTGCTGGAAAACTCGCTACCCGGAAACGATGATAACTGGCCGAAGTTTTCCCCAAGTAAAAGACGGTCTTGGTTACCGTTCGACCGTGAGTTTTCGCTAGTCCGTAACTCGTTGTTGCTAGATTGATTCCACCTCGCGCAGAAAGTTCCGCTTCTTTCTCGCTCTTCGAGTTTTATTTCACCGGGAGCGAGTCTCATCGTAGCCGGATTTGCATCGATGGATTTTCGTCACGAGGGCCCTTCGGGGAATATACAACAAATTTTCTATTTTCTATAACACTAGAGAAAATCCCATTCCACGCTGACATTAGCTGCCAACTACTAAATGCTATTTTGTGGTAGTGCATTTACGAATAATTATTAATATTATTATTCATCATCTTGAAATAAAGAAAAATAGGTAAAATTTATTCTAGAAATACGGTGGCTCCTGTGAGGGAACAGCAAGGAGTTATTTTTCTGTATAATTTACGTTTATATTTTTAATCGAGATCCAACAGCGAAAATTCTATGAAACTTCAAGTTCACGCTGCAGTGGGATAAGGGCTGTTTAGCTCGCAATACCGTTGATGGATGGAATTCATTCTGTGCCGACGCATAAATATAATGCGAGTGAAGTTGAATCTCGCGCTCGCGCAATGCCTACGGTTCCTGAATAGATGCTTCGTTAGCCTTTGTCTGTAGAGAGAGAGAACGCGCGAGGCCCTGCCGTTGGTATCAACTTGAATTATTTTGCGGCGATTCCGCGGTCGCGGCTGACTACTGGTTTACTGTTACTACTGCACACGTAGGCGGTAATTGTAGTAATACCGTGTCTCTTGTCTTCGTCGACCCTTTCTACCTCCTTTCGTTTCATTTCCGTCATTTTGATTCAACTCATCATACTGTAATTAAAATCGCGATAAAATTTATCCTTCGTAAGTTTGACGTTCGTTAACGTAAGTGTGTAGTATAATATTTATTCTTCCAATCGATTAAATCATATTTTTTAAATAACATACCTATTTCTTCTGCAAATTACATACTATTTACAAGAAATGAAAATGTACACTGAAAAAAAAGTATTTTTTTACTCAGAATACAAAATATTTTTTATCCGAGTATTCTTGTTCGCAGTATACTTTTACTTAAATATTTTAAATTTAAAAATATTGGTATTTTACCCATCAAAATACCAAGGTTTTTAGCGGGACTAAAACTAAACTCTTTGTAGCATCCACTGTATTTTAAGGCAAATTTTATCTCTACTATTTATAACATAAATAATGGCTAATAAATGAAATTAATATATGAATATAAATATATTATATTACTTGTTATTATTTCAAATTCATGGTTCGTTTTAATCCGTGTTGACCAAGCGAGGTTAAGTCAGCCATATTGATTTTAGTATTTTAATAACAACAATATCTACCAAATTTTTTAAAAATCAATAAACTTATTCTTATGTATAGTATATTTTGGTATTGTTAAAATAAGAATACCTTTATTTTTACCATAAGGAGAAATATTCTAGGTAGAAAAATACTTTTTTTTCAGTGTACAATTAAATTTAATATAAATGTTTTTTCGTTTGATATTATGTGTTGGGTATACTTTTTCAGTGTTTGATTTTTCATTATACGTATAATTTACAATCTCAGAACTTAAATTACTCGAGTTGCAGGAACTCTGGAAGACCACTGCTGTTGTCTCGTTAAAACTTCGTTAGATTTTGGTATAAGATTTTATTGTTAGTTACCAATTCATACTAACAATCGATTCGATATTTCTAATGAATGAAGTTAATAGTGATTACCGTGAGAAGCATTCGTCGGTATCGAAAATCCTTGAAGTCGTTGCACTTTGTATCAGTACATTGTTACAGTATACCTTGGACAAACCGCTAAGATCAAAAACTTCCATCTCGGTCAGGACCGCGTCATCAGGCAAGTAACCTTGTTAGTGGTCAGGCGGTTGTATTTACTTTGAAAATGTCGACATCTAAGACCTCTCTCTCTCTCTCTTCTCAGTTACGGCTTTCGATTAAACACAAAGATCGAATTTTGGTGCTATAAGGGTGTTGTGGTTTCACGTCTAAGTTTAGTTGACGCGCAATTCGTGTTATCAAAGATCCCTTGTTGCAACACGTGATTACAGCTCGCCAAACTAGTAGGTAATTCGCTGAAATGGCTTTACATTTGAGTATCTCTATTCGAGAATAAATTGAATAAATCGGATCGCAGAAAAATTGCTGGATTTCGAAAACGGGATGAACTCGTACGTTAATAATTTCTGGGAGCTCCCTGGAAAACATTATACTTTGAGAGACGTCTCATCAGTATAATGAAATTTAATCCGTCTTTGCCTGGGCACTTCCACGGCTCTTAATCACAGATTAACCCCGTCCAAGTTTGTCTTTAACTCCAAACACTAACAGTTCGATGTTAATCGAAGTCAGTGACTGCGATCAAAAGTTCGTCATGACGTCAAACAACGATCAAGAAGGCGTCAGCGTGACGGGATTTCGTCGTGTCAACATGACCCCAAAACTTGCGATCATAAATAGAGAAGTCTTAGCGCAGACATGCCTCCGGTGATTATTTTGCAATACAATCATACACACCAATTTAATTTTTTGTCATATTATAGCGATAATATCACTTTATCTGCAAATACTAGCAATTTTCATCTTTTTCACGTCGTTCACTGTAATATAATGACAGCAATTAAAACTTAATTGCGAGATATAGCGAGCGAATGCAATTTTGATTTCGCCTCTCGCATCGGCGGTCATCCCAAATTTTGAGGGACCACGTGAACCAGCATATGGCGCTGTATGAATACGTATAAGGCAATATTAAACTTCGTATCTAGGTCTATCCGACGCGATACGTACCTTACTACATATCTGTGTGTGTCGTCCCGCGGTCGTTCCGCGAATGCTTAAAGCACACGTGCAAAACGGAGCACGAGCACGGATTCATGCATATAACGTCACGCGTATATTCGGACCAAGATTTTAGCATGCAAAGCATGGGAGAGCCTTTAATGCTGAAATATCGTCGGGACATCGCGCCGAAGCTTTTACGTATTTTGGGCACCGAGACCGACTCGACTGGTAATTGTCTACAACGGTCAATTCAATTTCAAACCGAAGAAAATCAATATTTATTTGAGATGAGGATATTTAAAAAATAAGAGGTAATTTAAATCTCTGTCAACTTGTT
The DNA here is from genome assembly GCA_003055095.1 of Goniozus legneri. Lineage (NCBI taxonomy): Eukaryota > Metazoa > Arthropoda > Insecta > Hymenoptera > Bethylidae > Goniozus > Goniozus legneri. The sequence continues at coordinate 39,211 of NCVS01000762.1, forward strand.
ATTTCATTAGAATTATTCCATAATGATACGCTCAGGAAAATTTTTGGTAAAACTTACTGTTATTCTTCTATTTTTATTAATAAAACAACGGCTCAACTATTTATAAATAGTAAATTGGTGTAATACTAGGTACTGATAATAACAGTTGCAGATACTTCGCTATTTTATTATTAACAAAGAACAGAAAATATGACATATTGACTTGGACAATAAGTAATACTATATTGTTTACAATTTCAAAATTGAAATACTACCTATGATATATAGTATAAGTTAAGAATTTAAATTGTGACAATGGTAATATGTGTTGATATTATCTTCTGTGAATACATATAATTCAAACAAAAAACAATTCTTCCTCAATTTTAAATAGGACTAGATTACGTATGTACAAAATTATAGTCCTCCAAAAAAAGCAATAATATTGAATGATGATTAGAGAAATTTTAATATTTTTTCGACTCACATATTAAAATAAATACTCTAAATCTTCAACTTAGTATATCTGAATATATATCACCTTCATTTCCATTTGAATTGTGAGAATAGAAATGTGTGTTGATAATATCATCTGTAAATTCGTATAGGTTACACAGAAAACAATTTTTCTTCAATTTTAAATAGGATTTAATTGAGGATTAAATATATACAAATTATAGTGCTTCAAAAAATTTATCGTTAAATTCAGTTTTTAATGTATACTATTTACGTATAAATTATATGTATCAGAATATATATCACCTCCATTTCCATTTTAATTGTGAAAATAAAAATATGTATTGGTAACATCATCTATTAATACATATAATTTATACAGAAAACAGTTTTTCGTTAATTTCACATCGGACTCCTTTACATATGTACAGATTATAGTCCTTCAAAAAAGAATAGATATTATCTGGCTACGATAATAATGACTGAATTTTTATTTGTATTATTATATTTTCTCTAACTTAACATGTCTAAATATATGTCAACTCTATTTCAATTTCAATTGTGAGAATAATAATATGTATTGATATATCATCTATGAATACATATAATTTATACAGAAAAACAGTTTTTCGTTAATTTCACATCGGACTCCTCTACATATGTACAGATTATAGTCCTGCAAAAAAGAATATATATTATCTGTCAAAGATAATTATAAAATGTAAAAAAAATTAATATAAAATAAAATGTAATTGTATTTT
>NCVS01000764.1:0-16707 GCA_003055095.1 Goniozus legneri
GGCTAGTGAGAAATTCGGATGTGCGCAATCGGGTATCACTCTTTTATAATGTAGTGACTTACTGCTAGAATTCACTAGACACGAAGTCACTAGGGCGAGATGAAACATTCGTTTGTAAATTGTTTGTAATTAATTATTTGCTATTCATAAAGTGTTGGCTATGGCTTACAAATGATTTACAAACGATTGATATTGTTTAATTTGATCTACAAACGTTATCCTGTTTGTAAATTGATATAACTCGTAGTCGACACTAGGAACACATAGTCACTAATCCGAGATACGACATTCGTTTGTAAACGAATTATTCAGGACTTACAAACGTCAATAAGTAAATGAATCAGAACTATGAATGATTCTCTTTCGTTCAGCCTTGTTTATTTTACTTTGACAATGATGTGATTAAATTTTATATTCTGTATAATTTTTTCCCCTAAAAAGTCACTAAAATTTTAGTGATAAATCACTATATTATAAAAGTTACCATGGCTCATTTAGTTTTTTGTTGATTACTCAGTAATTAGACACTTACAAACAAAAACTTTTTCAGAGTCAGAACCTACAAACGATTTACAAACGATTGGTATATAAATAATTTGATTTTTTAATTTTTTGTCTGCTTATATGCTAGGGAACGATTAAGATTGCAATTACGGGTAATTAATTAATTCACATACGATTTTAATTGACTTATAAACATTTACAAACGATTTACAAATGATTGGTATAAAATTTATTAAATTTCATAAGAAGTACCGGCTAAGTTCATGATGGACGTAGAACTTGCGATACAGATGGATAGATGGCGCTAAGTGCAAGTCGATAATAAAGAAATCTCCGCTAAATCTTTTTATCTCGAATATTTTCGTTTTGTAATGAATAAAAATTACTGTAGATAAATAAGCATTGTAATATAATTTATCTGTCACTTACCTTTGTTGATCGAGTTGTTGAGATGACCTAATTCAATAAATTAAAAGAAAAAATAAGCATTAAGGTAGATGTATCGCTCGTGACCACTATAAGATTTTTATCGAAATATCAATTATTCAGTCTTTACTATAATTCAATTTACTCCCAGTAAATACTACTGATTTAAGAATTACAATTTTCACGTGCAGTAAAAATACGATTTCATATGTCAAGAGGGACTTCCAAGGAAGCCCAGCCGTGAAATTTCGATCGCGTTGCGCATTCAATCCTCGATGCTCCCTCGCTAAATATTAAATGGCCTGTTACGCAGGCTGCGAATAGTCGCCAGGCCGACTATCGTCTATTATTACTACTGCGAAACGAGAGAAGGGGTTGGGGATGAAGCAGCCCGCATGGACGAATATTATCCGCTCACGGGCGTTAAATGTCAGCGACACAAGTGCCGGCTAATGATTACCGACGCGGCTCGCTTCGAGATGCGAAATTACGCTGGTAGGACGTGACAGCTCGTACACATCGAAATTCCCCTCGAGCCAGATACGAAAAATTCGATCGGCTTTTCGTCCGAATTTGAACGCTTTCTTAGTCTTATTGTCCGGTCTTTCTACTCGAATTTTGCATTTATAAGCAAAAATATCAGTCTATCATATTTGTGAAAACCAAAACTAAAGATCGATTTAGTACCAATTGAATATAAAATAATTCTTAGAGAATTGAACTGAAAATAATGATACTCATAGATTGTTTAAAAATTTTATGTACAAGTAGAACGTCTAGCTGGCATAAGTAAGAATATCATGATTAATGAATAATGTAAATGATTCAAATAATTGATAATCAACAATGAATTGAATCAAAATATTGACCAAAAAATTGATCGAATTTATCGACTGAAAGAATCGATAATCGCGACCTTGGCGAGCCGGTTGGACGCTCGCGAATTCAAAACTTAATCCGGGCTGATGTAATTAAGCCCGTCACGGAAAACCCGGGTTATATTTTTACCGTCCTTTCATTTTTCTTTCTTCCAGCTCGGTCCCCCGACTCCGTTTCTTTGGCTGTCCTGTATTAATCCAATTTCGGTCTTCCGAGTTTCTCAGCTCTCTCTCTCTCTTTTTCTGTTTCACTCGTCGACGCGATGTTCCAGCCAGAAGAACACATCCATCCTCACCGTGATTCTATTCGACTACACCATTCCTGCCCTATTTTTCCTCATTCCGACACCGTTTCGCGCTTCTTCCTCGGCCACCCTCGCGCCTATTTGTACACGGTAAAAAAGATGGACTCAATTTAAAATAAATCAGTCGTCTATAGTCCACAAATGATTTTATGTTGATTAAGCATTGCTTGTGTTGAATTTTAACATTGCGCTGATCAATTTTTCATATAAGTAATATATGAGAGTTGTATTTTTAAATTATGATTAATTAAAAATTGATTTTGTGTATAAATTCTACAACAAAATAATAAATGTGACGTAAAATATCGAACGACAAAACAATTATATTGAATTGTACATTTAATTTTAAATTTTTTGTAAATAATATATAATTTATTAGAGAAAATAATCAACATAAAAGTCTTAATAATCGGATTTTCCCGACACATTTCTTTTCACTGTGTCCGGTTTATAAAAATGTCGTATCAGGGAACTCGACGAATGACAGGCCGGTTTTCGAGAATCGAGATTGCTCCCTTTCTACTCCCCTCGCTCGTCGCGAGTTAATAAATTTTTACAAGACAAAAGAGCAGCCCGGCCGGGGCGGGGAGAGTCTCCTCGACTCCTTAACGTCGAATCTTATTGCCGAAGAAAAACTCGCGGAAAGCTTGTAGGAAAAGTTTTACGGATCTCTTTTTTTTTATCGAGCCTCTGTCTCACTTTCGAGCTTTCTCGTGCCGACGGAATATAAGAGAAAGTTCGAAAGTCAGTCCACTCCCCTCGCGGATCGTTAACGAATCCGACTGCGCCCTTCCATCCCTCTTTATCGTCCCTCCCTCCCTCCCTCTCTATCTCTCTCGGCCATTTCTTCGTTCGCGACTTCTTTAATCGCCTCGAACTCGATGGGACGATGACACGATGATGATGGATCGTCGCTCCCCTCGGCCGACAGGCCGCGCCACAGCTCGCGATGAAGAAATTACGCTCGGAGTCGTGAGACGCGCGATAAGTTACTGGCTCTGCTCTCTCCCGCGCGCGTATATACGAGCCAGAGAAAAAAATGTAATCAATTTGGCCGCTGGACGTCTTTACAAATTACCGAGTGCGACGCGGAGGACGGGGCTATTGCAGCGGGGGCAGATCCTGACGGGGCTCGGCTAGGATGCCGTGATTTATCAGTCCGCGTCGACTCAATTAAATTATGTCTTTTTTATACGACAGGGCTGGGTTCCTGATATAACTCGTTTTCTAATATAATTTGTAAAGCACAAGCGGGGGAGTTCAAGAAACTGAATTTTGTTGTAGACTCAATTATTCCCGTCTTATGAATTACATGTAACTAGAATTACTCCATATAAATAAAAATTACAATGTAATCAATCACTTATCTTTGATGACTGTAAAAAAAAGTACACTTATCTTATGTGATATGAAAACATCTCTAAAATATCAACATAAAATTATTCTTCGAATTTACTAATATCTTTAAAATTAATTTCTTATTTTTCATACAATATTACAACAATTCATACAATAAAATTAGTCCAAGATTCCTTCTAGCTCATCCCGGTTAAAAAAATTTCCTCGCTGAAGTGAAAAGATCGCGACAGCAAGTGTTAATTATGGTCGACATTTCGTTCCAAATCGAATTTTATTTTTCGACTCGGCAGATCTCGTTCGTCCAATACGAGGGAGAACTTAATTCGAAATTTTCGCGAGATGGGTCGAAACGGATCGTCCGGCAATAATAAAGTTCGCGAGCGCGAGATGAAAAGCGGCTATCCGGCGCTGAAAACTCGAGAACGATATGGCGTACGAAACATATTGCCTCAGCGAGGATTACCGTGACCGGTATATAGGGATGTACGAGCGCGGTGACGTTCGGAGGATACTTACGAGCCATCCTGGCGCGATCCACGACCTTCGGAATTGCCCGATGTTACCTCTGATACCTCCTATATATCGGCAATAAAAAGAGGGGAAAGAAATTTTCCTCGAGGAATCGTACAAGGGCAGAAAAAAAAATTCGTCCCTCGTCATTCGGGGGATTCCCCTAAAAGAAAGTAATAAGCGAGCGTTTAACCCGATGTATGGACGGGGAGCGATATATAACAACGCGAACGTGAAAGATCGAGCCATCCCCTCCCCTCCTCGCTATATTGCGGACTCGATAAGTTCTTCGCCGGTTGATGGAGTGGACCGGTCTCCGTACGTTCCGGTTTTGAAAAGCTGGGCCTCGGATGAAACCGCCTATATCCACCCGGCGGATGTAAGGAACTAAAAAGACGTATGGGGGTGGCGGCCGAGCCACCCCTCGTTTATCCCGCGGCTAGAATGGCGATTTATCTTACCGACAGGATAGCGACCGAGCTAGACTCCCGGATATAAATGACGATCGCTCTTCTGAGAGAGAGAGAAAGAGAGAGAGGGGTGGTCTTATCTGACGTGCTTTCTTTTCGGCCCCCACAAAAACAACCATCATTGTATCTCTCTCTCTCTCTCTCTCTGTTTCTTTTTATCTCACTCTCTCTCTCTCTCTCTCTCCCTTATAGTCGAGATAAATTTTTCATCGATTTTTTCGCTACGCAATATCGACGAGTGCAGCTGAAAGTTGCACAATAGCCTATCTCTGTATCTCGAACGGAGCTTACCATAAAGAATTAGCTGCCGGCTGAATAGGTAGAGAGTTTCCTCCAAGAGATCCTACGCGGTTCGGCTCGCGAGATCCGGAAAGTTCCTCCTGTACGTGGATATAACTTTTGCGATGCCGGACTGCACGCTGGCGCGGATTTTCGTGGTACTTAGCGAGCTCAGAGGGAAATACGAAGCCCACCCCCTCATCCTCTCCGGGTCGTCGACGCAATCGACGAGATCTCGACTCGGGGATTTCACTTCGTTCCGTTTATCTGCGTCTTCTCTCTCTCTTTTTTTTTGTTAAGAAGCGAAAATTTCAAGAGATATCCGACAATGGAGCTTCTCTGGAGGAGGATTCGAAGATGAAAAATGAATAGACGGTGTTTATTCATGAGACGCGAGATTAGCGGAATTCATAAAGAAAGCGTTACTTTCGAGCAGGCAATTTCGAGACGCTTCGAAATATCCTTGAATAATGCTCGCGGCTGCCTCGAGACGGCCCTGCCGACCTCTGCTCCCTTCCTCTCCTTTTCGCGGCAGCACCGTCGCGGAATAATTTGCCCCTGAAGACGGCGGGCCCCGTATAGACGACTTATATAATCCGCGAGACTGCTTATATTTCCATATAAATTAGCGTCGCGACGCTCTCTCTCGCGAGCGACACTTCGGCACGGATAACGAAAATCACGTCTCGTTTCTCTCTCGTATATTTATACGTACAGATAGGAGTGAGAGAGTGAGAGGAGTAATTTCATCCACGACCGTGTCTTACGTACCGTTCGAAGCAAACAGTTTTAACGACGAAGCGAGGATGGAATTTCATATCGCGATGTCTGTTTTCGTCCTTACGGTCGTTAATTAACGGGGAGGTGCGGGGTGGGGAGGGATGACGCAAAGGGCACGTCGATTGTGCGAGAGCGAGTTTCGCGGTGGCGCGTCGTGGAAAGAGACGCTAATACGAGTGTCAGGTCCACGAATTCGCCCTCCTCGTACTGACAAAGTGCGCCGCCCTCTCGTCGGGTCGTGGTTGAGAGGGTGAGCTCTCTCTGTCTCTCCCTCTCTCTACCTCTCTCCCTCTTACTACTCCATCCAGGGAACAGTAAAAAGGAAATCGAATCGATTGTAATTAAAACTTGTATAACGGAGCCCCCGAAGCGACGAGAGCTCGGCCCGAGTCCCGCGACTCGTCGTCGCGGAATTATTCCTGGTTTTCATCTACTCTACGAGCAAGTTTGTACACACCGGTATGGAAATTTAAATGAACGCGATACACAGTACGAAAATATCCTTATTTATCCGAGGATCCTACATTTTGCGTCGTGGGGGGAGAGAGAGAGAGAGAGAGAGAGAGGGGCGTCGAGAATTCGTCGCGTTATTCATTTATTAAGTTAATTGGTTTTGCATTTAGCGTCTTAAAGTGGTAAGCGTCGCGAGTTCGTTGAATATTAAAAAGACAGGATTGAATTAAAATAAATGGTGTATGGGGAATGAATAAATAAGCACTTACCTGGTCGATGTGAAATACGATGTCGATTTTGGTCCTCTTCGTTTCAACTTCCCTCTTTGAGTTGTCATTCGTGAAGATGGCATCGAGAAGGAAATACAGCTTCTGGATCGTCCACTCAAACTTAACTCAACAGTAACATAAGGACGAGCATACTCGTCCTACTTTAAATATATTATAACATGCATGCTTTTGAATTAGCAAATTTTTTGTGGCCACAAACATAAATATTTAAAAAACTACATTAATATATGTGCTCTTATCAGGAAATAACAGGATTTTGGTAAACAATAACACTCAAAATATAAATGGCAATGTTAATGACTTCATATAATTTAGGCTTGGCAGCGAATGGGTTAACGCTGCTTAGTTACTTGACTTACTGATGAATTTTTGTCTTTCATTTCTAATTTTTTTTTAATTCCCTTCACTGACTCTACTTTACTGCACACTGCGGAGTCACCGATACGACTCACTCCGAATTCAATTACACGGGAAGGAACGATATAGACGGGCCCGTGCGCCGTATGCTCCATTAATGAGAATTATGTCAAGGAATTGTATCGATTAACGCTTAGCCCAGATGGCACTCGCTATCGCGAGCACTGCCACCGCGTATTTATTGCTAACTGCACCGGCAAGAACTCGAACGGTGCGCGATCGAGGAATGAGAGGAAGAAACTGTTCTTGGCTCTTTCTTCTCGTTTTTTCAGGATCTCTGCTTCTTTTTCTCAGCTCGCACGTTATCAGGATGACGGAGGTGAATGGGTCCATTAGCGAACACACGCCGCCGGTTTTTTTTTTAAAATACGTCACTTACTATCTTTATTTAATAAATATAATATTACATCGTAACGCAAGGAATATCGTATGTATAATTGTCGTTCTTTTTTCATCTTACCGCTCGTACGACCGCGCACAACAAAATCATTCGAGTTAATTACCAAATATATTCTGTCGATTAATTCGTCGTTTCTCATATATATCATAGAATTTTTCTTCATCTCGTCTCTAGCGACAACGCGATTAAAAATTATGGTACAGAATTATCGTTACAAAGACAGTCACTGCAGCCCGACCGACGATCGCGTGAAATTTCGCTCGTTTCGACGAAATGGGAATTCGCGTTTATCGATTGGCCGGGAATTCTGCGAATATCGCAATTTTCCCACGTCGCTCGAACAACTCGAGCCGATAATTAATAATTAATTATTAGAGGATACACGAGTTTCCGTCTATTCTCAATCTTCACGACCGACGCGCGGATCTTCCGTTATATGCATATGAACGTATAAACAAAAAATATATATATATATATTTATATATATTTATTATATAAATTCAAAACGAAAGTTTCAACTTTTTTAACATTTCTTCTACTTTGCATTCGACCATATCACGAACTTGGTACTTTCATTTAAATATTTTACAATTCGAACGAGCGTATAGAATATTATTTTTAGAGTCAATTTCCTTTTTCCGTCTTTGCTCCGTGTCCAATCAGCAAAAAGTGAATAAATAATGTTTGTCGTACGATTTAGGAACGTACCCGTTCCCCTATCCAATGTTGTCGATCAAGCACGGCCCATCGACGCGACGGCCCCATTCTCTCTCGCGCAGTCGTTACGTTTCGCTATCAATTTGACAGCTTCATCAAGGTTCCCTATATTTACACGGCGTTGTCAAAGTTACGCGAGCCTATTGACGTACCAGTCATAAAGTTTATCGAAGCCGTTTATCGTCTGTCGGAAACGGGAAAGCCTTAATAAGCAAAATTTCGTTTCCGCACGAGACTCTTTTCCATATTGGTGTTCTCGTCCTTCTCCTCGTTATGATAAATTTATTTAACGCATTTTTATAATAATCTACAATTCTGGTCGTTTGATTAGGTAACACAAAAGTCTAGATTTAAAAAGAATAAAACAAAAACAACGGTTCGTATGGTAATAAATCGTAATTGACATGATTTCATATTCGTTACATATTAAAATATCAAATAGTCGGATCAGTGGTGATTGTTTAACTAAAAATTTATAATGGCTAAGACTTAATAATATTGCACGATTACAATTTGATTGCGTGCACGGTACATTTAAAATTTTAGAGATAGAAGAATCAAGTTTAAAAATTAACATTTATCGATTAAAGTATAACTCCAAATAGTTCATAAACAATAACAAAATTCATCATATCGAATTTCAATCTTACAAATAATTTTACATCCTCATATTTTAATTTCTTACATATTACATCAAAAGCACCACTGATCGCAATTAAAGTTACGACAAATTTAAAAACGACGCTATACTCGATGTACACAACGCCAATAATCATAGTTGCAAAAACATGATTGATAAAAATTCGCTACATCGTACAACATACCAAAATATTATCTCGTTTTGTTCCGTTTGTGTGCACCACGTAATAAAACGCGATAACGAATTACGCTCTGTGAGTTTTTACCGCTTTGGCTCGTAAAAAGCGCGACACACTCGGCTCACCATGGAGATTCCTTTATTTAATTAATCTACTATGTACAAATGTTTATTGTACAACGTGCATTAACCACGTCGACGCAAATAAAACACTCGGCCTCTCTTATTTTACACATTTTCTCGTTATATTCTCGCGAAGGGGCAAAAATACTTTCTATCCGTTTCCAACCTGTCAGAGTCGTCGATTTCTTTGATTGTTTTTTTTTTCCTTATCGTATATTGCACTACACACTCAATTTGTCGTTTTTCGCAAATGGAAGAACGTTTGTTTACTATAACCGGCATTGGACGCACAATAGTTTAGGTCTTCGGAACAGCTACATACGGATGAACACACAAATATCTCAATTCACTTCTCTCACGGGGAAGACCTTTAACCAAAACTTCTACGGGCGAAGAAAGAGGGATCACTCGTGCCTCAACGTCTTTGACGTATGAAAATAGGTGTATATATGATTTATATTATTCCTCTTCCTATCACATTATACGGTTTACAATAAAGTGGCTGATATGTACAATATAATATAACATCTGTATTATCTGTTGCACCTCGAATCAATCGATATCCGTTCTCTACAATGTACACTGCGTGATAATAAAATCGAACAAAAAAAATTGTTGTATCGGTTTCGAACCGCTCGAAAAGACTAAACATTTATTTTCCAGCGATTGTTTCGAGGTGTTACGTTCGCGTATACTTTGCATTAGTAAACGTTTCGACTCGTGTCCCTCTTTCCCACCGTGACTTTTTCCGTTCGATCGGTTTTTCGCTCGGCGCTACCTCTCGCAAAGTACGGTTCGGCTGTTTTCTCAAAAAAGGAAAAATAACAGTGTGTATATGTGTACATATGTATAAATACGGGAGCGAAATAAGAAAGCCACGCGCAAAAGGTATCTATGTACAGTATTGGACGCAGGTGTGCGGACGCTGATCTGTGTGTACAATCGCTTGCACGGGGTTTAGGTCACTCGGTATCGAGCCATCGACGATGCGCTCTCATTATTTACATAAACGTTTCTCACCCGACCGAAACGCTCAAGAGCATCGTCCGTCATCGTCTCTACGCTCGAAGAGAGAGAAAAAGGGACGTATCCTTCCCCCCCGCCTCCCTTAATTTCTCTCTTCGCTCTTTTTTTTTATTTAACTCCAGAGGAACTTGAGGTTTACGAGGAGAAAAAGCTCCCTTTGTGTGCGACTTCGCCAGCGATTCCTTTTGCTTTAAGAAAGTAGATTGTCACGTGATTTAAAGTTTTAGATGTAGTTCCCGTCGTGACTATACGACTGTCCAGAGTTGGCGGATGGAATTCGCGATCGTAGAAATGAATGCGAATACTTTGAGTAGAAGGGGTCTTGATTACCGGAGTTGGGTTCGTTCTGGCGAATGTAAAAAAAGAGGTACGCTGAGGGTGAAAGGAGCCTTCGAGTAGTCCGCAGTCAAATCTGATCCGCTTTCCCTACGATCGACGAATAACCCGGGCCATTGTCCGTTTTCGGACTATTGTACTCTTCTATCGTAGCCGGTGACTGGCCAGAAGCGCTCAGGATCATTGATAGAAGTTCACGTTGAACGTCTGGAGCTCCATCGGTTGCAGCCCGATCTCCTGTAGACCGTTTTTCAGGTGCTCCCTCGTTTTCGTACCCGTCAGCGAGACACTCGTGACGTTGACAGTCGGCAGCTTGTAGAACGAAGTGCCCGGCGATAATCTCTCGCTGAGCGGACAGTGCATCAAACTAATATCGGCCCCTACGGAGCAGCTATAGCCCTGTCTGTGTAGCACCATGAGAGCGTGGTTAACGGGATAGTAGGGAAGTTTCTGATCGTGCATGGTCCTCAAGTTCAGCAAGTGCAGATCGCAGGGGAAGCTCTGACTGAGCAGTCGCACTTCCGGCCTCATGCTTATCTCGGCCTCCGTGCCATCCACGACGAATATATTGACCGGGTAATTGAGGGCGTTGCTGAGGTGATTCGCGAATAGGGACGGCTTCGAGTATTTGTCTTTCTCCCCGCTTATGTCTTCGAGAAGCAGCCAGTGCTTTATCACGGTTTTACGGTTGTCCAGGAGACCCTCGCCCATTCCCCTCGAGTCGTCGTAGAGCGTTCGTCTGTCCAGCATGACCTCGAGCCAGCCCGGCTGATAGCTCGCGGCGCCTTGTCCATGATTCACCAGCAACGTCAGCCTGTGATTGGCGTCCTCGATGTACGCCATGGTTGTTATCGGGAAATAATTACCCTCGATGCCGATCCTCTCGATCTTCGTCCTCTTGATCATCTGATGGCCGTTCAGGTCCGTGTAAAATTCAGGAGGATCGCCGTTCAATATGTCCGTCTGCAGCCTCATGAACATTTCAGTCTCGCGATTCTTCGGCGGTGTCTCGAAGTCTATGATGTTCCTGATATAGATCGCCTCGCCCAGGCCCCCGTCACGGTGATAAATCGCCACGTGATGCGTCAATAACTTCCCGTACTCCACCGTCAGACGCGAGCTCAGGCTACCGCTGACGATATAGATCTTCTGGTGGGGCGTGTAGGCATCCAGAACGTCTTTGTCCGTGTCCCTCAGGTTCGGATCCGGCATGAATAAGTAAGCGCCGCTGTGAAATTGAGCGGACGGATAGGCGGCGAACTGGATAGCGCACTGCATGATCTTGCCGCTCTCTTTGTTCGTCACGCGCTTCAGGAATCCAGTCTGGCCGTCGAAGAGGAGCTTCATGCGCTGGTTCTCGAGCTGCACGTCGCCCACCTGCATCGGTTTTATCGGGAACACGGTGTCCTTGCCGCACCTGCTGCAGTAGACCGTCGATATCACGTTCATGGGTACCTTGTCCACCTGCTGGAGGTGGTAGGTGGCTATCGTCAGGGGCTTTAGCTCGGCCACGAACAGGAGAATGTAGACGTCGTGGGTTATACTAGTCGCGTTCATCACCGGCACTATCTGATAGGGGATTGGATTTTTCTGGGGATCCAGCACTCGGACTTTGTACGTTGTCACTTTGAGACTGATCACCTCTTGCCGAGACTGAGCCAGCGGATTGAACAATACGATCTTACGGGTCTCACGGCTGTTCAAGTTAATCGGTATCTTCTTCGGCAACTTTTCGTAACTGTCGCGGTCGGACTCGGCGAGCACGTAAGCCGTGTTCGTCTTGGCGGTGGTAGCAGCCAGCGATTGTATGGCAAAACTCTGTAGACTCGTGGTGTCGCAGATCGACTCGAAAAGTTTCAACGCGTAATCCTTCATGACGAAAGATTTCGACGTTCCCGTTATGGCGTCGTGGTGCTGAAACAGGCCCAAGTTCCTTCTCGCCTTCACCAATTTCTCGAAGTAAGTTTCGTAAAGCTTGATGTCGCTGCCAGACTGTTTCGCGACATTGAGCGCTATCGTGTAGAGTATTTCGGCCGATCTGAGATTAGCCTCGAGCTCGCGATCGAGGATCTTCATGTAGGGCCTGGTGGTGAAGTATCCGCTCCAGTAGGCTGGTCTGCCCTCGCTGAAGATGTCTGAGTAGACGAAGAAGTCGCCGTTCAGCGTCGGGAATTTTTCCACGCGCTTCTGGATCTCTTGGAAGTAGTCTTTGGGTGTACCGAATACGATCTCGGCGTTGTACTCCTCTTTTCTGCTGTTGATGTAGTCCATCAGGATTTTGTAGTTCGTGTACTGTTGGTCCCACTCGACGGCGTGGTCGTATCTAAAAAAAAAGGACAAAAAACATATTTATGAAAATATAAATAATTTGTTAAAGTTATTTACTATTTAAAAATATAGAAATGAATATTGATATGAAATATTGTTTAGAAATACACTTCAACTTGTCGTTTAATTTTTCAGGAGAGATTTGTTATATTGCAAATTTGTAAAATTGTAAACTGAGGGTTGTTAAAGTAACGAAGTATTTGATTTATTTTCAACTTTGGCGCGAAATTCTACCGAGTTTCTTGATCGTCAATTTCTCATTCAAATAAAATAACTTATTTTTGAGAATTTTAAATTGACCGTAAGGCAGCTGGTCTTTCGACTTACCTAAAATCATCCCCAAGGGGCATCAGAACGACGTTATGGGTGAACAGCGAGCCGGTCCTCGAATACTGCTCCAATAGGAGCTCGGCCATCTGTTTGACATTTAGGGGGGTGATCTCCACTGCCCTCACTGAATACTCCGTATATTCTCCTCGAATTTTCCTGAAGTCGAAATTGAGACATACGTGCGGATGCGGTCCGCACGAGTGCTTGATGTTGTATATATCGAAGGGTTGATTATGCGTGAGCATGTCACCCTTCCCGCTCTGGTCCCATGGCTGCAACCACACGAAATCACCGTACTGCTTCTTGGCGAACCACTGCTTCCAAGCGTAATGGATTCTCTGTATGATGGTGCCGGAGGCACCCGACGCTCTCAGGAAGTACGGAATCGTTCCTCCGTGTCCGAACGGATCGACGGCCCAGCCGGATTCCGGTGTCACGTCCAGATTCGTTTTCAACCACTGGTGACCTAGAAAATGAAAATAACAGCGTGAGTCGTTGCGGCGGACGAATACTCGAATAAATTAAAGGGACACTCGTCATACAAATACAATTCAACAAAAAATGATTGAATGGAAACAGATAATTTTAAAGAGAAATTTTAAAGCGAACACTGTCGATTTCACTTTTAGCCAAGATACAGCCGTTTGGAAAAGATAACTGTCCCTTTAATTTTTCGTGGAGTGTATTTAACGAAGTCGGCTCGATATTCGGGAATTTTCGTTACGAGATCTGCCCCTCCTCCGGGCAAATATGACGAAACGAAAAGCAAACAGTAGACGCGGCGTGTGTACACGCATATAAGTCGGGGGTTATAAGGGAACGTCAGACTGCATAATGGGGGACGATGTTTATAGAGCGCGAGGTTATAAGGCTCCTGGAGGTCTTTCACTCGCGTTGGGGTCGTCGCGGCTCGAGTTTCGGTTATTGCGGAACACGATCTCGCGTTTGATACCGAGCGAGATATTTCGAACGTCGGGGACGATAACGAAGGTCGAGCCGTTTAATTTATGCCGTTAAAGACTGCGTTAATACCTCCCCCCTCCTCACTTCTTTCTCTCAAGCCAGCAGTAACAATTCGAACTCGCTTTTATTTCCACCTTTCGACGTCAAGTTCGGAATCGGAGAGCTGAAAGTTGCCGCTAGACTTTCATTCGTTCTGAAAACGCAAAAGAGGCAAGGGAGGAAAAAAGGGAGAGAGGGAAAGAGAGGGAAAGAGAGGGAAAGAGAGAGAGAGAAAGAGAAAGAGAGAGAGAGAGGGAGAAAAAATTCCAAGGTGTCGCGCATCGGTCGAATCGGCTTAAATGGAATCGAATTGAAGTTGCGCGCCCGCGAACGACGCGATTCGAATTTTCAATTAATTCGTGCTACGCGCCGTCTGTGTTTCTTCGTATTCGATCGGGATTAGAGAGTTGAGAAAGAAATGAAATAAAAAAAGGGAGGGTTGAGGAAAAAGAATTTCTCTCGGTGAGAGGCAAAAGAGAGGCGAGAGGTGGGTAGAGAAAGGAGAGGGGGAAAGAAAGCGGAAAAATATAACGCCAAGTTGAGAATTTAATTAAATTCAGCAAAACACACCGCCACTCGACGGCGCATTACGTTATATTACGTTACATCATCATTCCGCGTGCTCTATATTATTACGTTCGCCCCGTTCCATAAAACCGTCACGCAGGACGAATTTATATTTTTACTGTCGTCTTGTCCTCTCGACCGCGCGCACACCCCCGGAATAATTTATATTCCTCGGCTCGTGCGTTATTCGTCCCAACGGCTCACAAATATGTAGGTCGAAGCGAGCGTATATATCATCGTATAGAGTAATTTCCCTTCTTTTCTATACGAAACGAGCGACTCTTGTCTTCGCGCGAGAGACGGAGACGTCTATCAACGGCTGCTACAAGAAACACACGACTATGTAGCTACAACTAAATTAATCCCGGAGGAGGATTTTCGATCAGACTAAGGGGCTTTGTAATTGAATTATCCGGTTATATAGCGGCAGGTGATTTACAGCGATGGCGTAATTCTCCGCGAGGTATATTATCGCGTTATCATCGACGTCAATATCTTAAGCTCCCTCCTTTCCCTCCCTCGTTTGCTGTAATCGATTCGTAGGAAAAATTTCTTAGTAGGAAAAACAGTGAAAAATTTTGCGATTCTCGTGATAAGTTCCGACAATTTTGAAGCGAACGTTTCTCGATTGCGATAATCAATTTGCACACTGAGAATAAAAATTTGTCGAGGCTACTTAATATGTACTCAAAAATATTGAAATGAATATTTTGTTGGAATAAATGAATTGATACTCAGAATGAAGAAATATTTACAGTAAAATCAGCATCTTCCATTCAAACAAATATGTTATATCAATAATTTATTTGAAATTACGCAAATATTACATTCGACAAATTTTCATTTTCAGTATAGGAAAAACATTTCCCGAGCTTATGTAGCTGGCCGAGATTATTACACAGCGGAGAGAATTTGGCGACTGATCCTGACGAATTTCAACGTCGCGCTGGACGAGTCAAAAGAGGAGAAGGACGCGCGGTTGCCGACACCCTGCGAGCGATTTCTCAGCGGTGGGGTTTCACTTCAGCGAGCGGGCGCGCGGTCGGGTCCGACGGGGCCGTAATCGCCGGATATTTATCAGTCTCGCGGGTTGCAGCAACGGCGTAATGCGCCGTTGCCGCACGCCAGTCAATCCAGATTCGTGGCCACAGGATCGGGAATACATTTCACGAGAGCTCCCCGGCACGCGGAAGCCGTAGAATTCACGCGCGCTCCCACACAGACAACGAAATTCCTACTTCGGCAATCTCGGTGCCCGGGAACGTGCCCGAATTAGCGTTATCCCTCCCTCTCCCTCTCTCCCCCTCACTATTTCACTAGCATACCGTCCTAACGGACTCGTCCACGTCGAATCCTGACGTTCGCTTCCCCCCCCCCGAACGAGAATGACATTCCGAATCTCGGTTCGCCAATCCCAACCCGATCGTTTCATTATCGACGTTGATTAAAAGGACCGTGCCGGTTCGAGATTCGTAGGAAATATTTTCAACGTGGGAAGAGTGATTGAAATTCTCGTCCCAGAGATGTAATTGGGGCTCGTTTGCTGGGAACGTTGCCGGGAATCTGATTTTTCCCCAAAGAGTTTCCGGAAAACTCGATACCGTCCGAAAACGTACACGCCCCGATATGAAATGAAATTTCGGTTTTCGGCCTGTCGTGGTTCTCCGTTTGGGTACGCGAGTGGCGAATGAAAGGAAAACAAGCGCGCTGCCCGTCCGTTGCTCTGGATGAAGATACGAGTACGGGAAGACTGGAAAAAATAGCTAATAAAATTTATTTCCCGCGATTGGATCGAAAATTGAATAAAAATAAAACAGCGAATCGACGAGATAAAAAAAGAAGCGAAAGGTAATCGCGTTGAAACGTCACGATATACCAGCGAGTTTCTAGTTGAAAAAAAAAAGAATCGATAGAAACTGCAAGCCAAACAAAAGAGCGAAAATTCGTACTTCCCGTTAAATTGATTGATATTTTCTGGTGATTTCGTATATTGTTGAATTTTCGCGAATTCATCATCCGTGGAATTTTTTTTATTTCGCTCGCCGTTTCGATAAATTTTCATCGTTTTAGACGAGCCGTCGATCCACTCGTGACTAGATCTGTTTTTATTTCTCAAACACATTATCAATTAACGGCGAAAGTACCCTTGTGTCGTACGTGTCCGCTCGAATCAACACTCCGACCACTTAACTGATCAAATAATTATAGCGCGGTAACTAACGAACTACTGCGGCGTTTACCGCCACGGGTTATGTAAAGATGGGATAGGTCATACGCGTGTTATTACAGGCGAAGCGGAAAGCCACTGTCAATAGGGCATACCATGCTTTATCGTTGCGCGCACGAAACGTCACTATTCGATGGTTTAGACTCTCGCAATCTTCCACTGC
>NCVS01000764.1:34641-58026 GCA_003055095.1 Goniozus legneri
GGGGAAATATGATTAACAGTCGACAAAATGGTCATCCAGTGGTATAGGTCGAGATTTTATCGGACCCGTACGTGCGCCGCGCGGAGCCAGGCCCACCCATAAACACGCCAATATTCCCCAATCTTCCCTAACAAGGCGATACTGCCGAACGCGGTGCTTCGCTACACGGTCCGCAATACCCATCGCGGGAAAAGTTACGCCGTCCTCGAACGCGATAATTTCCGGCCCGCGTTATGTACTCGCGAGAGAGCGCTACGGAATCACGTATATTTCATTGTCGAAATTTCGCTGATATCGTTTCTCGTCTATTCATCCCGAATAACACGTTATCCCGAATTTAGGCCCGTAATGAGATCTCACGGCGCACGAGACTCGACAGCTAGGGATTAATCTATTCGGCGCACGAGGGTTCGGGGATAACTCAGGCAGGAAAGAGGAACCCGATCCTCCCCCCGTGTATATTGGCCACGAGTGAGAGAGAGCGGGAGAGAGAACTGTCTTACAGCGGTATACGTGCCTCTCGTGTAAATGTACGAGACTGAGAGAACGCTGCGGAGAGGGAGAGAGAGAGTGAACTCGCGTCTCGATGCATTCCGCGCGAAATTCGTGAGCTAGCTACCCCCCTCACTGGTGCCATTGTTGCGTGCGTTTTCGCGTGCGGCAACGGCGGACGCCCACCATTGTATCTCTGACAACAATGGCCTGATGAGCGGCCATTGTCGAACTTGTCGAACTCCGTTTGTACCGATCGAAGATCCGCCGGAGGGAGCCTCGATGGTATATCGAGAATTCGAGCTGGGGCCCAACTCCGGTTTTGCGGTTTCTCGGTACTCGAATCGGCGAATCCGGTCGAGAGTACGCTCACGCTCTCTCTCTCTCTCTCTCTCTCTCTCTCTCTCTCTCTCGTTCCATCTTCCCGTGTCCCGAAAGAGGCGAATTTTTGAAAACATTTTCAGAGCTCTATGAAATATCGAATAACCGCGGGCGAAATCGACGGAGGAGCCCTGAGAGTGGAGTAGGCGGGGTGTGTGGTCAGACATTTGTCTTCCCGGAAGGAAACGCGCCGCCGCGGAACGGAAAGAACTCGGAGGGCGGAATCGGTTCGATTCGATTCCTCGGCAAGTTGGTTAAACAGCGCCGCTGGGATATTACGCTGGGAATCATGACCCGGTGAAAGATTGTCCCTCCGCCGTTAGTGGATATTTTATTTTTCATTTTACGATTCCTTTTTATCGTTCGAACCGAGAAATGTAATTAGAGCCGCGAATTAAAGGATATTCGATGAAATTAAAGTTGGCCATGTCGAGAGGCTTTTCTTCTTTTAATTTACCGTGGAAGACGTAATCCAGTACGAGCGCGGGGTAAAGTCCTTTACGGAAGTTTAGTCGCCGCAAGGGGCGAGAATTAACCCTGCGGCGAGGGTAATGCACTCGAACAACGGAAGAGAGAGAGAGAGAGAGAACGCGCGCGCACCATGGTACCACGGCACACGCAATGATTACAATTTTATTTTCCTCGACGGTAGCCCGGCACGTCGGGATCGGTGGTAAAAGAAAATTTAAAATCGGTAGTATATCTCGGTGGCTCGCTGTGAGACAGCACGGGCTCGTTGAAAAGGCGTTTTAACGGGGACTAAATAAATTTCGAAGCTTTAACGAGGGTATGGCCCTTTGTGAGACGGGTGCGTGTGACGTAATAAGCGGGGTCTCGTATTTTCATTGGAGCTGCGCGAAGCTCGTCGTGTATAAGAAAGGCTGGGTGCATGTGTCTCTGTATGTGTGTGCGAGAAAGAGAGAGATAGAGAGAGAGAGAGGGAAGACGGGGGTTGGAAGCTTTTCCGGCGCTTTCACGGGACACTCGCATTAGCGGTTCCGCCGAGGGCGTCGGGTCGAGGCACCTCTCTCTCTCACTCTCTTACTCGCTCACTCTAGCTACTCACAAAGCTCCGTCCGGAAACCATGACACGTGGAATTTCCACGGCAGGCGCCGAACGCAGACGTCGGTACGGGTAGAGCGGTAGCGGGGGTGGGTTCTTTGCCGTGACCGTACGTTCGGGCTCGCAAACAGGTAATTAAGCGAGCCGCTGTGCGACATACTATACTTTTACCTGCTTAAAGCACCAACGACCTATCTCTCTCTCCCTCTCGCTAATCTGGTGCACTCCCCTTTCTCGGGACTCCACTACTCTTCTTTTTTCCAACCCTTTTCATTGCATTTCACACAAGTGACAAGACGCGCGCAATCCTTTGTTGAAGTTCGCAAGCAAAAACACGAGACGCTTCTACGAAACACTCGCTCGCTGCTACCATAGCGAGAAAATATAATGAAATTACCCACCCGACACTCGGAGGGGTAGTTTTACACGAAAACGTCGTGCATATTTATACGAGAGAGGAATAAAGAGGGAGAGAGAGAGAGAGAGAGGGTATTTCGCGTATTACGAGCAATTCTCCCGCATTATTTACGTCGTGAAAAGTCCGCTCCTACGTCGGCGTGTATGCGCGTTCCTTTTTTCCCCGTGCGCGCGTATATACGGTAAGATTAATTCGGCAGGGAGGGGGAAAAAAATATTCGATCCCGGGGCGAGGCGAAATCGTAACTCGCGGTGTTTTCGACGCGTCGGGTATAGAGCATTTCGGTGCTTTCGCTATTTTTCCGCTCGCCCCCACCTCCCGTTCCCTTTCTCTCTCGCTTTTTTTACTGGACGCGCAAAAGAGATTTACGAGGTCGTGCGTGAGAGCGTAAAAGAAGAGGCAAAGCTCGAAAGAGCGAGTGAAAAAAAGAATCGCAGCCGAGAAGAAAAAAGCCCAGTGAAGGATGGACGGGTGAGGAGGGGGTGGCGATCTAAGGGAGAATCACGAATCACGGGGTACCGGGAGTGCTTTTGTTTACGAACGAGAGAATTCTCGCTCGCGGTCTTGTAGACTGCGGCCGCGGGTCGAAGTCAACGGCTGAAAAAAAGAAAAAGAGAGAAGGAAGAAAGTATCTCGGTTACGCCCCCTCGAGGCCATTGTTGCGGCACACGTAAAACCGCGCTTTTAAGACTATTAAGCCTCGCCGACGGAGCCTCCTCGGCAACGATTCCATTCGCTCGTGGACGCGGAAATTATTGTTTACAAGGGACATCGAGGGTAGGTAACTGCGGGACGAAAGAAAGAAACGAGCGTGTATTCTTCATCTCTCGCGACGTCA
Source organism: Goniozus legneri (assembly GCA_003055095.1). NCBI lineage: Eukaryota > Metazoa > Arthropoda > Insecta > Hymenoptera > Bethylidae > Goniozus > Goniozus legneri. The sequence continues at coordinate 37,834 of NCVS01000764.1, forward strand.
TAAAAAAGTGGGGGGAGGAAGAGGGTGTAGGAAAACAAACCCACCCCTCCGTGACGACGGCGCACTCGAGGGAATTATCGGGGACGTACTTTTGCATCGGGGGTATTATTCGCGAGCTTCTCTCTCTCTCTCTCTCTCTCTCTCTCTCTCTCTCTCTCTCTCTCGCTCTCCCTGTAGCGTACAAAAAGAGGTATAATAGGCGGAGGCATAAAACGATAAATTTCTGCGTATATACGCAAGCGGGTCCACGGTTATCGTTCTCGTGGAATTGCTGGCGAAACTGCGTTGAATTCGTCGAGATTTTTCTCTTTCCCACGATTTCAAACTTTTCGCGAGAGTGTGCGCGCGTGTACGTTTTGTACAAAGCCAGTGGTGCTTTTTGCTTTCGCGCGATTTGAGCGTATAGAGGGTAAAATTCACGGAATGTAGTGATTTTCGCTGTGCCTCGAGCTCGGTGTGAAATACTCGGCTGTCGGCAAAAGCGCGCCGCTCTCAGAGTCGTTGCGGTGGCCCGAGAGAGGGAAAGGGCGGGCTTTGCCAAAAAAGCTCCGTACGCGGGTTATGCATTGTACGCTTACCTTGAGCGGCGGTCTCGTGGGATCCTTCCTGAGCTCGGCGTACCGAGCCTCGAAACTGTCGTCCCAGTATTCTCGGCTGCGCATCCACGACGGCTGAAATCAGAGAGAAAGACAAATTTAATATTGAAAAGCATTCTCCTCGAGATCGTGAATTTTTCTTCCTCGTTACCGAGGACAATTAATTATATTCAAATGGCGAAATAAGACGGAGGGTTTGAAATATCGACTCGTTCGTTGGAACGATTTCCGAGCGGAATGGCGGGGGGTTGGCAGGGAAGAGCGGGGCGATCATTTTTCAAGACTAAGTCGATCCTGAGTAACGCGGCGGACGACGTCACGCCTCCTTAACGACTCGCGAGACGCGATACCCGCCGCCCCCCGGATTCTCGTGAATCAGCAGATTCGCGAGCTCGATAACGGCGCGATGCTACGGCTGCCGTGAAACTCAATATTTACGTTCGCAGTTGTTGGACGCGAGGAAAGACGAGGGGCGAGGAGAGAAAAAAATCGAGTAACCGGTAATCCAATTCTCGGTGAAAAATCATAAGTCATTCGAGCGATTGATTCGAGCCTGTGCGTGACGGAATGAAGCGAGCGCGACTCTTTGATCTAAGCGTGATGAAAAAAGACGAAGTTGGTAGAAAAGAGGAAAAAACATACGGAGCCAATAGTCGAGAGTGAAGAGGCCTTTATGAGATCCAATACGCTTTGATAGGAAGAGGGGAGGAGAGGGTCTTCGTAGGTGTCAGGAGTGACGGAGGTGGCTCGACTGGCGTCACGTCGGTGAAAAAAAAAAGAGAGGAAAAAATCTGGTATATACTCCTCGCTCCCAACGGATTCTCGCCAATGTTACTGGGTAATTCCACTGCTCGAGTATTCCCCACCCGTTCGTCACCGTTAACTGGCTCGCACTATTCTTCTCTACTTTTTTTTTCAAAATCCTGAAACTATTCGTAAAAAATATCGTATACAAGGTAGAATTCGCGAAAATCTGGCAACTCGGAAAAGCCTTTGTTACGCTCCTCTCTTTAGATTTAACGAAAAACAGATACATTTTGTGAAATGAATGGAAACAAAATTAGCTGCGTAAACATTGCAAAATTGTGTAATCTCATAACGAAACCTCGGTTATTTTTGTAATTTATGTCGAGGAATCTCCGATAATATTAGCGATGCTAGTCTACCTCTTACATTCAAGAACGAAATAAGGAATCCGAGAAAATAGGAGTTATGAAACCGAAACAGAATGGCATCGAACTCGAATGCAAAACCATCGAGGACCTTTTCCCCTTTTTCCTCGAGGAATATCCTCGGGAGGTGGAGAGAGTGGACGGGTGATTTACGGTCGTATGGAGATTCATGGAGCGACGAGTGAATAAAAAAGAAACGAGAGGAGAGAAATAAAAGGGCGCGGAGGTGCAAGCTTTTCTATTCGAGTGAATAGGAACGGCGAATCTAAGACGATATCGGAATTGGCGGAGTACAGAAGGGATATTCACATCGGATGCCGGGCGCACCGTGGCGAGATTAAGCGACCGCTCCCGATCGACTCTCTCTCGTCTCGCGTTATCGCGCGGGAGTAGTTTCCACCCTCGATCGCAGTCCACGGCCAGCACTAACGATATAGCGATCGCGCCAACTTTCCAAGTCCTCCTTCTCTCTCTCCTTCTCTAACTCCGTTCCGACGCTCTTCACCGCACACGCTAACCCCACGGTCTCGAGTTTAGCACGCCACGAAATACCTGAGCAAAATACCACTGCTCGCATAATCGTCTAATAAATTATAACGTCCTGTAGGCAGAAACGCACTCGTACTATTTTGCGGATCGAGCGGGCTTTTTTTATCGACGGCGTATAAACGTGTTAGTCAGTTCTCGTGCGAGCGAAATAATGAAATTTTTATACGGTAGGTGGATAATGAGATGGGCAATTGTAAAGCACGAATTAAGAGCGCCATTAAACGCGTTAACTGAAGCCGATCCTGTCTCGCGCCGTTATAATATTCAACTTCGCCCAAACCGACGATGTCGATTTGCCTTTTTATCTCGCGAGACGCAATTAGCTATTAGTTTTTACGCGTCGTGAATTCAATTGGGCTGGGCTCGCAGTAAAGATGAAGAAGCGTGATTAGTCGAGCTCCGAGAAGAATCCGATCTGGCGCGATAAATTTTCACTTTGCTCCGAAACTCGCGGGCGTAAGAGAAAAGTTAAATAAAATGAATCTTATACGTCGACGAGACCCGTCGCATTTCTTACTGCGTTAGCGAAAAATCATTCTCGATCGATCGAGCTCCTTCCTCTTCCGTGAGATGTAAAAAGAACTACGAGAGAGAGAGAGAGAGAGAGAGAGAGAGAGAGAAAGAGCGGGAGGGGGAGGGGAAAATTCGATTTTTTTCGACGATGATTCAATTTACACCGACCAAGGGGAAGAGAATGGAACTCCTCGCGCTCGTTTATATTCGCGTCGATCCCACCGGTACGCGACCCGATCGACGTTAATTAAACGCGAAAAGGTTTTTAGACCGAACACTCCTCCCTCGCCGGATTCTAACAGCGTCGATCCGTCGATAGCCGGGGATTATTTGCCGGCTGTACGCCGATCGATTCCTCTACTCGGCCCTCCTGATAGACCCCTCGCTTTTACGCGCCTTAACGAAATTAGAGGTGCTTTATCAAGGTTCGTCGAGGGCCGAACCCCCCCCCCCCCCCCCTCCTTCTTTCTCTCCGTGAGTGTGCGGATCTTCCTTTTTTGCCCTCTCGACACCTCGACGAACTCTCCCCAGGCTTGTTCCATAGAAAATCGTCTATCGTCGAAATGAGCTTCCTTTTTTTTCTCTCTCCTCGCCGGATGGCCAAGTTTTTCTCTCTCGTCTCACGGCGCGAACGTAGGACGCGCAAGCGCGGCTGGCACACGCGAGAAAACTCCCAAGACAATTTTTGGACCTTCCCCATACAAAATAAATTACTTATCAGCCGAGGTCGTACTACTTCGTATACACGTTTTTCCTCTTCTCTTCATTCCGCTCTCCTACTTTTTCACCACGTGTTTTCTCGACTCGTTTAGTTTTTCTTTTTCCTCTCTCCCTTGGTGTTTATCCATCTCCCACCGCGGTATCCCAACAGCGCGCAGCTCGAGCGGAATGAAGCGTTTTACGAAGCGTCTCGTTGGACGTCGGCGAGTATGCCGAGAGGTAGTCGAGGGAGTCGCAAGACAGAAAGGGTAGGTCGTCGAACGTGAGAGGTATCCCCCTCGGAGGATAGAAGGGAATAGGAGTCCGGCAAGGTCAGATCTATTTCGAATGGATATCGAGACCCTGGAACGACATCGAGGACTCGAGAGGTTGCGCTAACGCCTCTCTCTTCCTATCTCATAGCGCTTCTCTGCTGGGTCCACTTTCAATCTACTCTCGCGATCCCCGAATGCAAAAGGAGAGAGGAAAAAGAATAGGTAGCGCAACACAGCTCCTCGTCAATATGCGCCGAGTGGTGTTAATCGAATGCAAAATTATTCGCGAATTTCGACCAAACGAACTAGTCTCGTGACGTCCTATTTCGTTCTATCTCCGTCTCTCTTTTTTTCATTATCGATATTCTTTCGAACGAGAATCCGTGGGGGCCAGGAGTGCGCGAAAATAAAGCGCGCGTACGTGTGAGCGAGCTCTCGTATGTGTGCGCACCGGTTGGCACTGAATATTTAAATCGGAATTACGGCTTTATTTGGTCGCGCGGGCGCGTGCGCGCACGTGTCGGGTATTGAAAATCGAGCTTAAGTGCGCGTCGAGAGGGAGAGAGAGAGAGAGTGGGCGGGCAAGCGAGAGTGGAGGGGGAAACTCGAAAACGTCTGTGTCGGACTTAACGCTCGAAGGACGATAAACGGCCGGCACACCGGCCCGGGATCGTCGAAATCGATCGATCGACTACTCGAATGGACGAACCGAATATCCCTGTCGATTCGCACGTTCACGCGAAATCTACTGCGCTCCATAGGCCATCGACGGGCAACGAGGGAGAGAGAGAGAGAGAGAGAGAGAATTGAAAAGTGGTGGACGAGAGGCGAGGAAGCCAGGGACTGTGCGGCCGAATGTGCGAGAGAGATATAGCTATAGAAGGGTACGATCGTAGGCGGTCGAGCTTACAGAGAATAGTCTATTGACGTCGAGGAGGATACCATACGATCGATCTGCACATCTCCCTCGCTCTCTCGTTCCCTCTCGCTGACTCTCAACTCGGACGTGAAACCCTGTGCACGCGGTCGCATACCACGTTAACTTTTTCGTAATCATTCGTTTTCAGCCCTCACTTTCTGTCTCCCTCTCTCTCTCTCTCTCTCTCTCTCTCTCTCGCACTCTTTCACAAGCGCGAACGAAAAAGGGGATATTTTTTCCCACCAACAGGTTTTTTATCAACCTCGACGCGTGCATTGTTAAACAGCTGCGTTTTATTGTTTCTCGCATAACGATATTTCGCTATGGATTTTTTTCCCTCTTTGTTTTCCACTGTGAAACTATTCGCAATTTCATCCACGGTTTTGAACAATTAGGTAGAATAACATTCACCATTGAATGGGGGAAATGAAAAAATTTACTTTGGCTCGGTGGAACGTTCGAAATATTTATGCTGGTTTATGCTGATTCGCTGGCGAGTGCGGAGAGACAGGCGGGAGCGAAGAAGAGGAAAAGAGTGACTGTGGGAGCACGGCGCGCATGCAACGAGTGCATTACCGCGAGTGGGCCGTGCGGGAAAGACGCGAAACCGCTTCCACCCTCCGCCACTGCCAATGATAAAAGCATCCTTGCCCCTGAATACAAACTTCATACACCGTAGACTCGCTTCCGTTTTCCATTTAAAATTATTCTCGTTTTCACATTTTTGCAAATCCAACGAGGCTCTCCCTATCGGTCTACGAATTTTCACTTTTTCAGCCAGCCCAAAATATTGCCGATGTATCGAGGAGCCGATGCATCGGATTTTAATCTCCTTTATGGTAGAAATTGCGCACGGCCATTATTATTCGCATAATCCCCGCGCTCGCGCGTACCAGCCGATAAAGTCATCGGTAGCTCGTAGAGTCGTCCATGCAGCGAGCCAAATTTTACGATCGACGAGCTTTTATACGCGTGTAAATATCGGAATAGATTCGCCGTAAACTTCCCGATGATCGGGAATCCCTTTTGCTCTAAAACCCAACGAAATAAATATCGAACAAATATTCTCCCAACCACTTTATACTCTTCGCGCGCAGTTGCCCGTGGAGTGCATTAATGGGGGACGGGAGAGGCGAAATAGGAATTTAGCGCGATCGTACAAAACGCGGGGAAGCTATGTGTATATATACGTACAGGTATATATACGTATATATCGAAGCGTGCACGACGAGGCGTAAATAATTGGACCGATTCGAATACACGTAGCGGCGTGTATATAGAAACGTGGAAAGGTAACTGGATCAAATTGTTGTACCAAACAACGTTTCCCTGCCGGTTTCGGTAAGAGGGAGCGAGAGAGCGAGAGGAAGAAAGAAGTTGGCGAATGCGTATTGCCGTAGTGTATACGCCGGATCGGGAGGTATTGGTTTCGATACCCGAGCGAAGTACACTCGAAAAGTTTTCAGTTACGAGCCAGTGCGCTCGGATGCATCGCGCTCCTTCCCTTCCCTCACCCCCTTCTCATCCGCAACTCGACTACGCAAACGGCGTTTCTCATTCTTATTATGCCGTCCTCGCTTCCCACTTGCCGTACGAATGTACACCGCTCCCGCCAATTACCAACGTAATTTCGTGGAAAGCTCGTTGTTCCGGGACGGTAAATCGCTTTAACTTTCTCGCTCGCTGTAGCTGCTGTCTTCGCGTCGCGCGTATCGTCACGACGAGAATTTTCCAGCGTCGAGCGAGCGATGAATTTTCCCTGCTCTTATTTCACCTACCCTGCGCGACGAATGCGAAAAATAAAGAATTTCGGTCTCATCGAGTTTGACGGGGGAATTTTGCGCGGAAAATGAATCGTTTTCTCGCACGGGATGAAAGTAGTGCGCGTGGAGCGGCGCGCGAGGTTCGGGGAAATTCGATATTGACGAGTGAAGAATTTTACGTTGATTGGACCCAGAATGTGTCCCCTCTTTCGCCTCTACCCTCCGCTGGCTTCCCTAGCGGGCTCCACCTTCGTCGCATCCACGAGAGCCAGTCTCTATTTTCGCCATCCGGTAATGACGTCGCGTCGTAAAAATCGACGAAATACGACGAAACGTTTTATGCCCCTTCGGAATTTCCATTCGCGGTAGTTGCCTCGACAGGAGTGCACCTAGGTGGAAAAAGGACAACTACGGAAACGCCGGGAAAGTGGGTTTTCAGTGTCAGGGAACGAAAGGAGACTCGATAATTTCGTACGTGGATGAAAATTTATTTTCCTCGGTGTATAAATATTTCGCGACGCGAGCGTTTTGAATGGTACGAGAGATGGATGGAGAGTGCTCGTGATAGCGAGAGAGAGAAAGAGAGAGAGAGAGAGTGTGTGTAAGGGGTGAAGGATCGACGACGCCGAGCGTGGCACTCAGAACGCGCTCATCCAGAGTAAAGAGAGGGAGTAGAGCGAGGGTAGGGGGGCTAATAACGCGTCAAAGGAAACACGTCGCCGAGAGGACGAGAAGAAGACACGGGCAAGCGAGAGCAAAATGGATGCATCGAGCCAACCGTTAAGCGCTCTATTTCAACCCCCTCGGCAATCCTGTCTCACCGAGCCCCTTTCTATCCGTCGTAGTTTCTCGGTGCTCCAGATGCGTGATTGACGTGGAGCGCTTCTACGTCGCGTTGGATCATGCGCCAGCCGATCCAACGAAAATGCACTTAATACGACCGATATGTCTGCCGTCCCTACACTCGGGCTATGTGCGTTCGACGTTGTCTGAATTATCGAACGGTTAATCCCTGATTCGCTAACCGATCTCTTTAACTTTCTTTTGACAGGCTCCGAGTCCGACGTGATTTACATACAGAGAAATTCGTACGAATCAAATTACAATCCCAGAAGTTCAGAAACAATAATCAATGAGAAGTTATATTACCAGTAGAAGAATTTGAAGTATTGTTAATTGTTCGAATATTTTTTTAAACAAATTTTACGATTGCTATTCTAATTCTTGGTTTGAACAAATCGAACGCACAAATTTCTTGTGATCGAGAGCCCGAATTTTCCAGTGACTCGAATGACAAAGAGAATGCGTCACTACGTTGTTAGAGAAAGAAATATTCGCGTGGGATTTCGCGACCTTGCACCGGTGAATTTCCAGGCGCCAGTGGTCGACGATGAGTAGCGCCGTCGGGACGGCCAACTCCCTCCCTATTTCACCCTCTCGCTCGTCCCATACTCGGCAAACACGATTTATGCCGCCCGTCGGCGGGGTAAACCAAGCGAAACTCTCTCACTCCTTCCTCCCTTTCTCTCTCTCTCTCTCTCTCTCTCTCGCTCGTCACTCGCACTCATCACACACTATATACATATACGAATATATTTCGATTAAACGAGAGAAAAATAGATCGGAATGATATTCGTGCGTGCGCGGTTTTTGAAATATCGATTCTCAATCGCTTTTTAATATCGTTACACGTGTGCGCTTCGATTCTCCCCGATTATTTTTTTCCTCTGCGCTTCCTCGATGGTCGTAAATTTTTTTTCTACCCCTAAACCAGGGACAAAACGCGCGATGGAGCCAGAGCGATTTATATTCGCGTCGAATGCGGCTCACGGCTGTCCGGCTATGACGCGACACGCGTTACGCGCGACGCTCGTAAATCTCGGTCGCTCGTTATCGAGGAATGGGGGGGTGGGGGATGGTAAGAGACGGGGGTGGGAACACGACCGATCGCGTTACGGCATCGGACGATAATGCGCTTACGAAGCCACGAGAGTAGAGTTCCCCTCGGCTGTAATTTTCGTTCGAGCGATTTAATATGCGCTGTAAAACTCGAAACTTTATTCTCTATCGGGATGTAATTCTCCGACTCGGCCGTTACGATTACCGTTTATTAGGCGCATTCTATGATCGGATAGCCCGGCGTAATTTTCGGAATGAGGGATGGATAAGAGTTATACGCTGCAACGGTACACGAGCTGGGGGATAATTCGCGGTTTGGTTTATCGGCCCTGTCGTCGATCTCCGAGAATTAACGGCGCCCGCAACGATGAAATATTTAATGCCACGAAATGTCGCGCAATTGTTGGTCTCTAGCGAGAGAGTAAAGGGGGAGGGGGGGGGGGGGGGGGGGGGGGGGGGGGGCGTACGAGTGCATTAGGCCGGCGCAACGGGCGAGTCATCAATTTCGTTTTGCATTACCGCGCTACATGCGCGTAATTGCGAGAGCGTGATAATGCGTTCACGCGTAAAGTAATTTTCTCATCCTCCGTCCTTCCCAATCGGCGGGAGCTGCTCAATGCGATAATCATAGCGGACTTTTAACTCGCCTAATGCGGGATTTTACCTCGACGTTATACGGAAACTGCGCTTGTCCGGCCGCGCGATTACGGCCGATTGCGCGGGGATTATACGGCCGCGCGAGCGCGCGCTACGAAAAGCCAAACGCGTAAAATTCCGGGCGGAAAAACAATATGTGTACAACAAACCGTGATTCGAAATCACGCGTACGTACGCGCCGTCCTCTCGATAACGCTCGATTTAATTCTCATCTCGGTGTTGGGCCGATAAACCGCGAAAAAGAGCAGTACGCGAAGAGATAAAAATCGAAATGAAAATCATTTCGCTAGAAACACTCGATTGAATTATTTTCCCGGGGCAGCGGGGCCGTGTCGTTGTGTGTTATACCGCCGTGAAAATTGCATTTACACGAGGGCCGGGGGTTATTAAAAAGTGACGCACGAATAATTATCGCTATATACAGTGTTATTAGCTCGGCCGGTCGTGTAATCGCGGAAAAATACCGGAAAATTTGGCCTCCGCTTGTGCGAGTGTGCACGCGCGTACCAACACACACGGGACCTCTCGCGCATACGTACGCCGTTTTTGCGCGGCACGGAATAAATTTTCGCGAACTGCCGGAGCGTAATAAGCGCGTGTAATTGCGATCACGAGAGTGTTTTCCTGCGAATCGCGTTACGGGTAATCGCGTTGACTGATCGAACTATATACACGCGTGCATATCGTTCGATAAAAAGCTCGTACAGGAATTCGATGATAGGAAACTCAAACGAGAGTACTTATTGACTATAGCCACGAATTAAAACTCTACAAAGTCGAAACGCGAACACCGCAAATAAAAGTCGGGCTTCGTCGAGCAGGGTGGACAAGGCAAATATTTTCACAAAAGACGAGCTCTCTCTCTCTTTCTATCCCTCGCGAGGATCGACGACGAGAGCGGAACTTTTGAGTAGAAAAATGCGCCGATTTTCAGGCGAGTGTCGAGCCAGTCCGCGAGAATCTCGCGAGCTCCGACGTAACTCTTTATTTATTTATCGTTAAAGCCTGGAACGACACCGAGACAGCCGCTCATAAAACTTTACCCAGTTCGTTCTATCCCTCTTACCCAATCTTCGGTGAGGGGGGGCCGGCGAACTTTTTAAAGGCACGTCACGGTACGACGTCGTAAATCCTTTAATTCGCGCTAAAGACCTATCCTCCCGAAGTCGTGGACCGTCGACAAGCCCGAAATAATTAGCCCGAGCGCGGTGCGCGCACTCTAGTCGATCGAATCACGCGCGCCACTTCATTCGCGAGCGCAAAATCCCCGTCGAGGAGCCGGTAAATAAAGCCGAAGGGAGGAATTTTCTTCTCTATTTATTCAGGATTAAACTCTAAGGCGAAGCCGAAGGAGGAAAAAATTTCTCCGAGAAGAAGCTTTTCTTACTTATGACCCGAAGACCGTTCTAGGGAAATTGAAATTTTCTAGAGTCCTTGCGGAGGGGGGAAAAATGGAGAGAAGTTGTCATCGGTCGGGGGCTTAATTTTCGTGAGTACAGCGCCGCTCGGCTCAACAAGCCGGCAAATTTGCCGAGTCCACGCCGCGGACGACGTCGCCGGATTATGATCGCGAAGTTGAAGGCGGAAAAGTTCCGAGTCCTTCGCGAGACCTACTTTTTCTCTCCGTGAGTGGTAGGAGAACCACAATGTGGCTTATACACCTCAAGGGTCGATGAGAGAATTTTAAAATGGATCTCTGATTGCCAGTCATAAATTTTATTTCACTACTTACGATTCAAAGTATTGACTCGTACTACTTTTCATTCTTCTAAAACCTCAAGTTACGATTTTAACATCGAAGTTGCGGCTTTTCGAGTATCCCAAAGCGAGTTTATACACTTCTATACATTAGGAGGAAAATAGTCGTTTCGCTAGGCGAGGCGAAATCATCGAACACAGAAGCCTTACGAGTTCGTGTATAGGGGAGAACTCGACACTTTGGCTCGTTCGGCGGAAAACCTTCTTCGACGTACGTACACAAAGCCTGTTTTACCTCCGAAACTCGTTGCACCTGATTCAGCTCCATTCCCGATGTCGATAGAGTTATCTGTAGACGTTTCGCGATATAGAACGTTTAACATCGTAGCAAGCGATAGAATTTCACTGTAAGAAAAGGGCAAAATTCGTGAAAAATGGTTCAACGGGGGGATCGAGGAGCCGCTCGAAGGCACACCCGACGACGACGACGACGCTGAATTTCGCAGTATCGACTTTTCGATTGGGTCACGTATACGCAGTGCCGCGTCTGTATATACGTGTATACTCATACATACGTGTACGTACGAGTCGGGGCCCGCGATATACGCGCACATCTCTTTTTCTTCTCCTCTCTCTCTCTCTCTCTTCCTCGCTCGACAGCGAGCGCCCTCTGGGAAAACGCCTTAATGGAAATCGAAAATACGACAGCGAAATGGAAATCGACGTACCCCGTGATTTTCCTTCCGATACTCCCCCCCCCCTCTCTCTCTCTCTTTCTCTCCGCTTCCTTTCTCTCTCGAACACACACTCGAGGCCCCCCTCTGTCTGAGTCTAGCTACTCGAATTCCATTCCGAAATTGGAGATTCCATTTTCGAATTGGAAATTCCGCTTTGGAATCTGAGATTCAGCCGCGAGAATGCCGTAGGTCGTGCCGCTCGCGAGTCGAACGGCTCCTGTAGCCAGTTCGATTAATTTTCACGCTCTAATTCGAAATCTAGCCGTTCCTTGTTTCTTTTCGTGTTTCTTTCCTCCAGCGCGGAGCGCAATCTGTAATTCTTAACGCGGCTAATGCGCGAGAGCGAGGCGCGTTCCTGCTCCGAGTCCACAAATCCGATTATCAATTGTTAAGGGCATTGTCGTCGCTTGTTTACGGGAGAGAGTTGCGTTTGGACGGGCGGAAGTGCCGTACCGCCCGGCTCGCATTATTCATTCGGGCTCGCTCGAGATCTAGCTATTCAATGTAAATGTATATACATCCCCGTGTAATAATATCGCGCCACCCCCTCGATTTTCCGCGAAAATATTGCCAATCTTTGCCTATCTCGCGGAACGTCGAAATGCCTTTTCTTTCGTTGCATTTTTCTTTCTCTTTATAACCCCTATCTCTCTTTTTTCCACGTACGAAATTTGAAATTTTCGAGACAACGAGAAATGCATTATTAATGGCGAGGCAGATGGCGCACACGGGTGGTTTTCGGTATGCCGACGGCGCTGTTCCGAGTCGACGTGAGCCGGCAGAGCGTACGTAGGTATATATACAATGAGGAAGCGAAGCAAGAGAGAGGGAGAGAGGGAGAGAGAGAGAGAGGCAGGGCCGTACACGTCGCCCGCGGTACGGGCCGTGTAATGCGAAGTGTAACGGAAAGCTATTTAACTTGTGGCCACGATGGACTTCCGACTCGGTTACCGGCGAGTCGGTTCGAGAAGAGAGCCGTGTGTGCGATCTCGCGCGAGCGAGAGGGGCGGAGTAGGGAGGTGACGTGAGTTGGGTCGGCGGTACCGGACGCGACGTTAATCCCCGCCCGAGTCCCTAAATTATTTTCGACCTTAATCATCTCGACGAGTTACCTACGCTACATTCAACGGATTTTCGATTTCCCATCTGCGCCATGTTTTTTTAATTCTCAATTTTGACTGAAAATAAATGCGAGGCCGCGTACTCGCGTATATACGGAGAACGTGAAAATATGTATGAGAGTTTCCTTGCCCATATCGGCTCTCTATATTGCACACACACACACACACACATATATATATATATATATACATATGTATACTTGCGTATATACATATATATATACACGCGAGGGCCAACCCGTGCACTTTGCACGCTCGCTGTGTAACCAGCGGTGGCCTCGGGGCCACTTCCGGTTCGGTTCACCCAGGAAAGATTCACCTCAACCCTCCGCGCGCTATTCTGTTTTCTCGATGATAATTTAATACCGCGGAAAGAGGTGGAGGAGGTGGAGGACGTATATATAGCACGGAGGGCAGCCTGGCGGCGTTTAACCCGTGTAAACGACCGCCTCTGCTGTGTGTATACACTACACCGGTTGGATTATTGATGTTATCGCTATCAACGGTGTCGGAAGCCAAATTTCGCTGACGAGCCACCCCGCGCGCGAGCACACACGAGGGCGCCGAACTTTCGATTATTAAAACCGATCAACGATAATGGCGATCCGATGTTTGACTACGAGGATACGCCAATCGGGAAGATATTAGTTCCACGAACGGCCCAGTGACATGTGAGCGTGCCTCGCTCGTTATCGACTGATAAAAAAAAAAGCACAACCATAAAGCTGGTTTTTTACTCCGAAAATCCATCAATCCACAGGACGATCGTTAGCGGCTAATTGCCACGGTTTCGTTTGCCGCGAGAAAAAAACCCGCTAAATCTAGCTATACGTAACTTCGATAAACGTATAAATCTGTATCTATATAACGTACGGTATATGTATTTCTTTTTTTTTTTCGTGTCTGCAGCCAGCCGTACTTTTCGACGTTTTCTCCGGTACACGCGGAGTCGATGCGAAATATCGTCACGGATACGGCTGACTGCCTCGCGAGTATAACTCGAAGGGGCCAAACTTTTTCTATTTCCTCGGCAAGTTTCCGCGACGCCATCCGAGCGCATCGTGCTAACACACACGGAGAAGAAGAGTCGCCGTATATATTCTATGTGTGTTGCAGAGAGTCTCACACACGAGCCCGCGAACCTAGTTCCTCGGATGCAGCGAAAATATACATAACGTGTACACATTGAGCGCTTAAGTCACAGAAAAACAAATAACCAGTCGTATCCTGCGGAGGGTGGCGAGCGAAATACTCGGGGATGAACAGCTCGGATAATGGGCTCTGTTATCGCCAGGTATTTTTTTCCGATTCCAATATCACGGAGGGGGAGAATCACGTCTCGCTTCACATCGAGAATTTCTGAAACTTTCGTCCCACCCTGACACCGAGATTGATTTTCATCGCGCATAAAGGAGCGACGAAAAAGAGGAGAAGGGGTTAAAATCGGATAGCGGCGCAACCGGTGCAAAACGCGTGACGTCAGCCGGTTAGCCAGAGCAAGAGAGCGGGAAAGAAGGTTTTCCTTTCACCAGGAAAGTTTTCTCATAACGGGCCGAGCATCGGATGCCTGCGTGTCGCAGCGAAGAGGAGGGAGGGAGATCGGCGAACGAACGACGGGGTTGAAAGAGAAAAGAGCGAGAGTGGGTGAGAGATTTTATGGGTGTACCCGGCTCGATCGTAAATACTCGTTATGAAAATATAAATAACAATAATAATACGCGATAAGTTACTTTACGGGGTTCACTGGATTCGCCATACTCGCCGAGTTTTCCGGCTTCGTTTAATTTTATCGCTATTTCGGAAGTGAGAAAGGAGAGTCACAGGCGGAAACGCGAGAACATTCATAAATCGAAATTAATAATTGTTCGAGAATCGCTATCTTTCAACCTCTCGCGTGGAGTTTTGGTATATTCGAATGGCGCATACAGAGGATTTTAATTTAGTCGAATGGAAATCGCCGAGGCGAGATAAAAAATTCGTTCGGGATTGCGCCAAGGCCGCAATCCGCTGTCGGAATAAAACCAGGTCGCGAAGAGCTGACAGCGCACCGCTCGGCCAGAAACACGCGTATTTTTCGATCGCGAAACGCGACCAAAGAGAGGGAGAGACGAACGAGAAACAGAGAGCCGAGAGTGAATTTAACGTGAATTAAAAATGAAATTCAGCGCGGAAAACATCCTCGTTGAAATCAGCCGAGAGTGTACAGAAAGAGATACAGAGGGGACGGGAGGAACGCGAACCGGATCGTTTCAGCAATATCGCCAACGATTCAAGCGGAAGTTGAATTTAATAATGAAAAAGAGAAATTTCCGTCGGTGGAAATCTCTTTCTCCGTTTGAAAAAAACTAATTCGATTAGCAAACAAAAATAGTCGAGAAATGAATCGGTAAAATATAGAGGGCTATTTCACATGAAAATTCGTTCATCTATCTAAGGAGTCGAGGGGAGGGGAGGTTTTACCGAGAGCCTGTAAGAGAGCGAGCGCGAGGGCAGACAACGTGCGGAGTATAAAATTGCCCGAGCCGAAAGTTTTCCGAAGCGCGGTCGAGCGGGATTTCCATTAGTCGAACGCGAGAGGTGGAATAGAATGGGGGAGGGGGGGGGGGGCTGTAAGCGAATTGCCGTGATATTTATTCGGCGGACTCGCTTCTCCTAATTTCCGCCTGCAAACACTCCGGTATTCGGTAATACCCGGGCCGGCTACGAAAATTCCCGCCTACACACGAATGCAGTATCGCGCTGGGAATCTGCCCGACCGAATCGATAACCAAATAATCGATGTCGAACTGTGGAATTCGAGCGATATTTAATTCTCGATTTTTCTCCTCGCTTGTTTGTTTATTTAGCTCCATACTATTCTTGCGCTTGGCAGTTTGATTTCATATCGCGGCAAATGATAAACATTACTATATGCGAGAGCAAATATTTGCCGAGTATTGAAAAAATTCACGTCGATTTCGGTTTAAACTGAATATTGTTCGAGAGAGAAATGAATACTCGTACGTTGTGTATGGAATGCGATAGGGATAAATATGAGAGAGGGGGGAATTCGGCAAGCCGGAATTCGAGAAACACGTGATATCTGAAAACCGGCAATTACAGGAACGAGAAATCGCGATACTTGGCGGTATCGAAATACGACACGCGGCTGTCTGGTCTATTGTGCACACGCGAGTCCATCAAACAAAGTTTCGTTCGTCGGCGGGGGTGGTTTTTCGTTTCGTTGTTTAACCAAACCGTCGAATCCAATCGCGCCAATCACCGGTGGCGAATGCCCTTCTCTCTTCTTTGGTAACGCGCGATCAGCTCTTTTTTTTTCATCCCCTCCGACCCTCGAACATCCTTTTGTTTCATCCACGCATCAATCACGCCAAATTCGCAAGAATAAATACGTAAAAATCCTCCCGTTTTTTGCTCTTTTTTTCGCAACCGCGTCGTATTCGCTATCTCGCAGTTGGTGGGTAAAAAAATTGCTCGTCACGTCGTGCGAAAAGGTGGTAGAGAGCGAGCGAGAGCGAGAATGAGATGGAGAGATAGAATCGTTTTTAATCACGGCTGTATAATCAACATCGCCGACGGCCTGTATGCGCTTTACATCCAGCGCTGCATCCACGCTTTCTCGCTCTTTCGTACCTTCCCTACCCGACTCGAGTGGGTGTATATATACACGTCGCAAAGTAGAAAACTTTCGCGAATGCTTTACCTCGACTGAGCGAAGTAACTTCCATAAAGTTGTTTCAGATGAAAGAAAGAAAAAAATCAAAAAGCGAAGTACGAGGGAAATAAAAAGAAAAGAAATGGCAAAGTAAATCCGAATCACTCGCGTTTAGAAGACGCTTGTCGCGCAATTCGATGTCGTGAATTTGCAGCGTGCGAGCTAGAGAAAGAGAGAGAGAAGGGTGGCACATTCAAAGAAACGTTTGAAGCTTTTGCGAATGCGAGACGCGCGTTAAGTGTCGTGTCTACCGCGGAAGCACTCGACTCTTGGCGTTGACGCGGTCATGGAGAAACCGTTTCAGGATGAAAGCCCTGAATTTTCGCGAAACCTCTGGCGATCGTCGAAAAGGAATAAAGGAGGAATAAAGATACAGAAAGCGATAATAATCGTACTTTCGCTCGGACGGAAATTAGCCGCGTATGCGTGGATAATGCGGTGTAAGTAGCGCGAGTCAATAATTGATCAGTCGCGACGGGCTTTCAAGCAGAGCGGAAGTCAATGTGACGTCGCGCAAAGCCACGACTGGAAGGATAGCGAGATTGAGGTTTGAGGCCGCAAAGAAAGAGGAAGGGTGAAGCACTTCCCGTTTCGCCCCTTCTCTCCCCCCTACCGCTGCTAAAAGAAGGGAGGGGCGCTCGGAATGAAAGAAGGGCGGAGGTTGACTTGGCTTTTAGCGCGTGAGTTAGATTATCCGAGTTTTCTTCTTCGTCTTTTTCCACGAATCTCCGCCCACCCCTTCGCGTACAGATATATATACACATTATATACGTACATAGAGGATTGTATATAAAGAAAGGGAGCGAGAGAAGCTCGCGGGAGCTACATAAAACCGTCTACTCGGAGACTCGTCGAGACCCATTAAGCCTACTCCGAGTGGAATCTCGCGAGGAATAAAACAGCGCCCGTCGTTTTTTTCCAGGGTACTACGCGAGATTTAATACGAGTCAGTGTCAATTCGTATCAATTTCCGTCGACAAAAGCCAAAAATGACAGTAATGAGAGCGGAAAATGGAAATTTTCCGGCCTCTTAGCGCGCGAAATATTTTTCAATTAACGATTTCATTTGAAATTCAATTCCTTGGTTGTTTTTTTTTTTTAGTTCGATAGGCAGGGTAAAAAAGATTTTCATCTCCCGCTGGCGATTTAAATAATCGAATCACCGGACGCGGGATCCAGCGATCCGTGATTTTCGTCGAATCGGAAATTGGGCGACCGTGCCCACACGCGAGAGTCGAAAAAGTCGGTTTCCCGAGGATGGGGTGAAAAGGGAAAAAAAGTCAGCTCCGCATAACGCTCTCCTTTCCTCTCACGGCGAGCTCTTCCTGGCCCCTCGCCGTCGCTTTTCTTGGCCCCCGAGCGGAAGATCGTTTGAAAGATTGTCCCAGGTCACGCGACTCCTGCCAAATGCCGCTAGCGAGCATTCGACAGGCTCCAACGTTTCTCTCTCTCTTCTCTTCTTTCTCGCTCCCCCGCGCGTTTCGCTTCGTAAAACCTCGTGTGCGGAATACCCAAAAATGCGCGAATAGTTCGTCGCTGGAGAAAAAACGATAAAGAGAGCGAGAGGGATGGAAGAAAATCGCTCGTGGTCGGACGCGGTGGAGTTTCGAAATTTATTTTATTTTTTTTTTCTACTTTTTTTTTGTTCCATCCCTGAGGCCGTAAATTCTTCACGCGTCAGTCGGACGAAGTAAAACGGTACGCGATTACCGCTCCAGTGAGGATCGCTGGATACCCGACTGACAAGAGTACTGAAGGTTTATAAAAACGAATTTCCCGCGGAAGGAAATGGACCGAATTCGTAGCACCGAAAATTCCATATTTCGTCGCGCGTTCAGCCGTCGGACCCTTTCGATGAAATTCGCGTTCGATCGATGCAACGCGCGGGAGATGGCGATTCCTGTTTCGTTCTCACGCGAGAAGCTCTCGCGCGCGATTAACCAGTAGTCGTTTTAATTCGCGAGTTCATGAACGATTCACACTTTCGCGATTGTACGTACACGGGCGAACGTAATTCCGCCTATTGGTGAAATTACAAATGCACGATAATCGTTATAATGGGGAGCGTCGTTGAAACTACGAGCTCGAGAGCTTTCGAAAAATATACGCGAAACGAACTAAGCGAATCTCTCGACGTAAATCCGCAAATCTGGAAATTATTCGAAATAAAGGGAACGAATCGACAGTCGAAAAGCTTTCCTTGGTTTACATAATAATATAAAAGCTCGAAAACGAACATCGCGTCTCGTTCGATCGGATTTGAATGAAAAGGCGCAATCTTCTCAAGGAGGAGAGAACAAAGTTAGTTTTTCGAAAATCGAAGTTCAAAAATAATCGATATCCCGAGAATGCAAACTAACGAGACGAAAATGGGCCAGCGAGACCGCAAAGAAAACAATAACGTACGATGGCTCGCTCTCGACTCGCGATTTTCAAATGGCTGGAATCATTCCCACTACTCACAAAGAGGTATGGGCGCAAAACGAACAGCGGAAAAGCGAGCAGAAGAACGAAAAAGAGGGGGAGGGGGAGGAGAGAGTGAAAGAGAGACGAACGGGAGAATAAAAAAGAGAGGAACGCACGACGTCGACCATTTTGGCGATCCACTTTAGGAAGAATGGAACGCTAATACCGCTTTGTGCTCACCCGCGGATAGTAATAACCGCGATGAGGAAATGAAAAGCGGCTTACGGAAATTCGCTCGGTGCGATATGACGATGACAAGTCGTTTACCTCGACCGATTCGTTCCTGTTCTTGTTAAAAAACCGCTCGTGAATTTTCCTTCGACAACGAAAACCGATTAAACACGGCTCGACTTGTTTTCTTCGTCGCCC
The DNA here is from genome assembly GCA_003055095.1 of Goniozus legneri. NCBI lineage: Eukaryota > Metazoa > Arthropoda > Insecta > Hymenoptera > Bethylidae > Goniozus > Goniozus legneri. The sequence continues at coordinate 56,982 of NCVS01000764.1, forward strand.
TGCGGAATAAGAAAAATTCAAAAACGAAGCCGACGGAATTGAAAAATACCGCGCGTTATTTCATCGAGTACAAAGACGATCTCCGGTGGGAAATGCCCGCCGCCAAAGCGGCAAATAAACTGCCGTGTTTCGTTCCAACCGTTAATTCGCGAAATACACTACCGAAACGAACGACACAGCGGTCTACGAAAATCCCGTCTGAGCCCGCGAATTTCTTTCTCTCATCGTGAAAAAAATCTCTCGGTAAAAAAAGGTGGGAAAGCGAGTGCGCGCCGGGGATGGAGAAAAGAGAAAAATTTCAATCCGCGATAATTAAACCTGACGAGATATAGGATACATATACCGTACGCGCGCATATATTCACCGTGGTATGAATTACTCGTCGAATAGGTTATACAGAGCCGGGCTCCCGGTAGCTGGGCGAGATGACAGGACGTCACGTTAATGGGAATCGCGTTCAACCTCTTTTTCGTTTTGCTTCGTCCTTTATGCTCGCGATTAATTCTGAACGAGTTTATATACAGTATAACGTCATACCGGAACACTACGCTTTTGTTTCCTCTCTATATCTCTATAGAATTTAACCCAGATCGAACATCATATATCGAACTGTTTACGTTTGAAAACCTATTCATTCTCCAGCGAATGCAGTGCGCGTTGCTCCAGTCGCGAAATAAACGCAATAGTACCGCGGAGCTTCGTTAATTATGTAATCGCACGAACACGAGAACGTATATATCCTCTCAGTCCAAGGAGCTGGAAGGAAGTTTCGCCGCGACATTTGCATATCCCGAGACGCGGTTGAAACGCGTTTGGCTCGCCTGGAGGACGCTAATGAGATGGCTTAATTTCATTATCGGGAGCTGTTTATCTCGTTAAGCGACATCTCGCGATTTCTCTCTCCCCCTCTCGTATAGTGCACACAAAATATGGTACGAGAATGTAAAAAATAATGCGTTACCACAAGCGTAACAAGCGTGCGTTGTATAAAAATGTTTTAAAATATTCCCTAGAAAAGATTGCCAGTGCTAACAAAACGGCCAAC
>NCVS01000768.1:0-16655 GCA_003055095.1 Goniozus legneri
TTTAACCGTATATTTGCCACTTCATTAAATAATTATTCGCAGTGAGACCATTTGATTTCACTGATTTTCTGATGACACTTTTTTTATACATTTATTGTCACTTTTCACTTTTATTCACTATTAACCTTCCGTAAACCAGGTGGGTAAAAGTTTCGTCCAGCACTATGTGGGGTTTCCTATACCCCAACATCATTGTATCTATAAATAGATATTGTAGGGGCGAAAATTGAGCGTACGCGTGTACCAAGCGAATGTGGAGTGTAAGGGCATGCGTACGAACACAAGTGTATGTTTATGTCGAGGGTATGAGGAGAAATGATAGTTTTGAAAAGACAGAATGTAACGAGCCTTTGTAGCAACCGCCTCGCGCAAATATACTATTTCTCATTTTAGCATTAATTAATGGAACAGTTTATTTAAAATCAGCCAGAATCCTACAAAATTGGGGGCCCCTCCGGGATTGATTAACCGAGGTACGGATGAATCGGTACAGGAAGGAAAAAACTGAGAGTCGTGCTAGTGGAAGTTTTTGCTTTTTCTTTTAAAAACCGAAGGAAGTGAGGAAATAAGTCCGCGATTCTGCGCCCGAATTTTTGAAGAAGAATTGGAGTAGAGTGAGGGTGGATAAGGACGGAGAGTCGAGACGGTTGTTGTATGTGAGAGAGAGGGACGACGAGGGGCAGAATTCGAATTCAATAACAAGCGGAGTGACGAGAAAAAAAAAATTTGAAAAGGCAACACGATAGCGATGGATACGACTTTGCGGGATTTTGGAAGCCTGACGAGCGGCGCAATGAGGGAAATCCTCAGGAGTAAGGGCCTGACGATAGGCGGAAATAAGGCCGAGCTGGTGGAGCGGCTCAGGGCGGCAAATCCGTCAGGAGATTGGTTGTTCGAGGCGGAGGAGAACGAGCGGAGCAAGAGCGGGGTGCCCGATGTGGCGGGCACGAGTGAGGAGACCGCGCGGGACAAACAATTAAACCTGGTCCAGAGAGAGAAGGAATTGCTGGAGAGAGAGCTGGCGGTGGCCAGGAGAGAGATAGAGCTGCTGCGGATGGAGCGGGCTCGTGAGGACCGGGAGCCAGTGGTTCGGACGGAGACGAGGGGAGCACCGGCGACGGCGGCGGCGACGACGGGGAGGATGAGCGTGATGGCGGTTGCGGACTTGCTGACGTACTTCAGCGGCGATTCGGCGAATCTTGAGACGTGGGAGCGGCAGTTGCGTTTCCTGATTGCAGCGTATGGACTGGAGGCGGACACAGTTAGGGTGCTGGTGGCGATGCGCCTAAGAGGACGGGCGCTCGAGTGGTTTCACTCTCGGCTGGAGCATGTGGAGATGGACGTGGGTGAGCTACTGGAGGCGCTACGGGGTATGTTCATGCACAAAGTGAATAAGGTGATGGTAAGACGACGTTTCGAGGAACGAATGTGGAGGAGAGACGAGTCCTTTCAGGACTATGTTCACGAAAAGATCATCTTGGGAAATAGAGTACCAGTCAGCGAGGACGAAATTGTTGATTATATTGTGGAGGGCATACCCGACAGCGGACTGAGGGACATGGCGCGTATTCAGTCCTTTTCAACGAAGGAGGCGATTTTGATGGCATTCGGCGAGGTGTCGTTGCGCGAAAGGGATAACGCTGTCATGTCGGGGACGATTAGGCAGGGCGCGGCGTCCGCGGGGGGACGAAACGGTGGCGGTCGCGACAGAAGGAGGGCGCGGATTGATAGCGAGAGGGGCGGTGGTCGAGGAGTGGCAAGCGAGGCCACGAATCGACGGTGTTACAGTTGCGGCGGTTTAAACCATATCAGCAGTAATTGTCCTCAGAAGAACCGGGGGACAAAATGTTTTAGATGCCAAAATTTCGGGCACACCGCCGCTAACTGTACACGAGCCACGGCGAGTGGACCCCCTGCCGTGCCAAGGAGCGCGCATGTAAATACCGTTATAACACCGATAAGAGCCAACATGACGAAGCAAATTTTTGTAAATACAATCGCGGCAACGGCACTAATAGACACGGGAAGTTATGTCTCCATTATAAATGAAACAATGAGCGATAAATTGAAGCCGATTCGGCGCTACGAATCAAATCTGAAATTAACGGGATTTGGGGGAAATGAAATTAATGTATTGGGGTACGTCTGCGTAATTATAAAAATTAACGAGGATGAATTTCCGAGCAATGTGTACATAGCAAAAAATGAGTACATGAGTTTTGACGCGGTGGTGGGTAATGACATATTAGGTCAGGCGGATTTATCGATAGATGCAAAGGGCATCAACATAAGGCGTAGGGAAAATGAGTTTTTCGGGGCGGGGATAAATATTATCGAGGGAAACGTGGACGTCGGACATGTGCGAGACCCGGACGTACGGGACAAATTACTAACAACAATATATGAGTATGAACCGACAGGAAGTAAAGAGTCCGAGGTGGAAATAGAGATAACAGTAAAAACAGATTGTCCGGTTAGCCAAAGACCTCGTCGATTGCCACCGGCCGAGACAGAAATTGTGGACAAGCAAGTCACAGAGTGGCTTGATAAAGGAATCATTGAGCCGTGTGCCTCCGAATATGCAAGCGGGGTGGTGGTAGTGAAAAAGAAAGACGGGACGCACCGCGTGTGCATCGATTACCGCAGAATTAATAGAATTTTAGAAAGGGACAAGTATCCGTTGCCCCTTATAGAAGATATTTTAAATAAGTTGCGTGGTGCTACCGTGTTTAGCACGATCGATTTGAAAAATGGTTACTTTCACGTGAAAGTGAACCAAAACAGTAAGAAATATACGTCGTTTGTGACCCAGACCGGGCAATACCAATTTTTAAGAATGCCGTTTGGTCTGTGTAACGCCCCGTCTGTCTTTCAGCGTTATATGAATAACATCTTTCGAAACTTGGAGAACCGGGGAATTGCATTGCTTTATATGGACGACATTATCGTCCCTGCGTCCAGTGAATTGGAGAACTTGACGCGGCTGGAGTCAGTGTTACGGGTCGCGAGTGAGCATGGATTAGAAATAAATCTGAAAAAGTGCAGATTCATGCTCACTAAAATAGAGTTTTTAGGCCATACCCGGTGTTAGCATTTATGGTGGGGGTTATTATGTGTTCAGGGCCGTCAAATTATCGTTCGTCACCCAAAATTATCGGGCACCAAATTTTTTATTATTGAAACACAATTTTATTACTTTTTTTTACTACAAAATACAATTTTTATGAAAATAACAAAATAAATTTTAATAAACATAAAAGTAATAACACTTAATATACTTGAATATAATAAGGAAAAGTATTATTAAAAGTATTTTCAACTCAAATCTGACATTGATATGCCATCGAGATCAACATTTAATGTCTCATCGACATATGTAATCATATTATCATTAATATTGGTATCAATATTATCATTTTTCCCAGAAGTAGAATATAGAGAAGTTTTCATCTTACTATATTCGTCTTTTGATGGTTCATAACCAATGCAGTTGTGATTGACTCTCTGACTAGATAACAATAGCCCATTAAGGGTATTAGTGACTAATTTATTACGCGTTTGACACTTAATTAAACCAATTTTACTGAATATTCTCTCACATTCGGCATTTGCATGAGGCAAAGACATAATATTCAAGAAAAATTTAGCTAAATGTTTAAAGCTCCAAACATCATCCGCATCGCTATAAATGAAAATTTTGTGCCAAAAACTATCAATGGGATCATCAATTTTAATATCAGCTGGTAATTCAAAATTATGAAATTGTCGCCATTCGTTGTCAATTGTTTGAGCCTGACATGATTCTAATAATCGCGGTAACTGATTCATCAGAGGTAGCAAACTCGGAGTAGTCGTTAAAGTTTTTTCAGCCATTGCTTCACAAGGATTTATTATTGATATATTTTTTAGAATGAAATCATCAAAGTCGAATCTTTTTCTAATTTCTTCACATCCTTGAATGATAAATTTTCTGCAATTAGTGAGAAATTTCAACTTTTCCTCTAGATGAGGAGATTTAATAAATTCAGATTTGTTAAAATAATTAAAAACTTCGATGCCTACGTAAATATTATTGATATTTTTAAATTTAGCCTCATTTGATGGATTAATATCATTCAACGATGTTTTGGTGACGTAGTTATTATCCATGTAAGTTTTTAACAAATCTAAATAAGTCAAAGTAATCTTTTTATGAACTGCAACAACTAGTGGTTTCTCAGATTGGAATAACTTGTTCAGATCAGTAAACTTGGGTAAGACCCATAAAAGGAAATTATAATATAACTTAATTAATGGATCTTGCAGATAATTAATTATTTTAGCAACTTCTGATTCATTTTCTTCCTTTATCATAGCGTCTTTTTTCTTTCTATTTATTATCTTACACTCTTCGTCAAAATATAAATTATTAAAATACAAAACTAAGGCACCCCATTGTTCTAACAGTCGTTCTACCACTGCTCTAATAGACAGCCAACGTGTCTGTACAGGACGTAAAATTTTATGGGGTTTTAAATCTAAAATAGATTGAATTCCTTTAAATGCAAATTGTCTTTTGGAACTCGAAGAAAAATGATTATAGATTAGGTGAGGTAATTTTTCGCAGTCGTCTGGTAATTTAGAACACGCATTACTAGCGCAGAGATGTAATGAGTGACATAGGCACTTCATAATATAAATTCCAGGACAACTTTGCTCAAAACGTGTACGTACTGAATTCTTATCGCCCATCATAGTGCTACACCCATCTGAGCCAAAACCTATGATATTTGTAAAAGGTACAGAATATTTGTCAAACGATTTTTCGATACAGTTATAAATATGCTGTGCTGAAGCTTCGCTAGAACCATCTTCTTCATTAAAAATCTGATATAATTCCCAAAACCGACTTGTTATTTTGCCTTGTTCGTTATCATAAAATCTCACAATGATACATAGATTTTGAATTCTAGAAATATCTGTAGATTCATCGATTAAAACGCTAAATAATGTATTTTTTAATTTCACCGATAAATCTTGCTTTTCAGTTGCTCCAATTACATTCGATATTACAGCCGCTGACTTTGAAGATTTCAAACGTGTATCTTGAATAATTTTCGAATCAGGGAAGCAATCTTTTAAAAGAGGGGTTAAGTGGTCCATCAACCGAAAAGGAATATTGTGCTCGGCTAAAAATCCGCATAGCTTAATTTCTGCGCGTGTAGCATAATGATCAAATGATGGTTTTGAATCTTTTTGTGCGAAAGACTGAATGCTCTTCTGGTTGGACACAGAATTGACAGCTAACGCATGACTTTTAGATTTGCCATGATTTTTAATAACTGTCAATTCTGCAGTAAATACTGAATTGCACGCCTTACACCTAGCTTTATATTTATCGGATAAATCTGGTGTTAACCACGTATTCAATTTTGGATCGTTCAACCAGTCTTTTACGAATGCTTGTTTTCTACGTACGTTAAGTCTTGGTTTCTTACTTTTCAGATTTTTAGGCGGGGTATTTTCATCTGAACTCATATTGACTCAACTTCTAACTTTGAACTTTGAACTTCTTAAAAGTGTTAAAATTGGGGGAGGAAACTGCAAAAAATAAACACAGTGACATAGTGTTCCTGTATAGCATTCGTCACATACATATCAAAACTATGTTCACTAGTGAACATAGTTTTGTAAATTGTAATTATTTGTAAATTGTAAATTGTTGAATTTAAATAAAACATTTATTTTCAGTTAAGGCGGACATACCAGTAGGAATAAATTTCTTAGGTCGAAAACTCTTAAATTAACCTCTTAAAATTGAAGGAGGGAACTGCAAATAATAAATATAGTTTCAATATTTACAAATTGTTGATTTTAAATAAATCGTTTATTTTTAGTTAATCAGAACATACCAATGGGAATAAATATTTTATAACTTGTATACTATGTTATCTACTAATCTAGTGAGTTAGTGAGTAGTGATGGTGATTTCGTTTATGTTCACTGTGAACATAGTTTCCGTAGCATAGCTAGTTAGTGCTACCAACATATACTTTATGGAAACAGTCGATGCTTACAGAAGGGGGCAGCATGATATACATGAAAATTCTGGCGGTAATATTTAAAACAAAATATCGGAAATTTATGTTGAGTTCATCAAATTATCGTGAAATGGTGTCGTATCGTGAGGGTCGTATGTTCAATCGTACAACATCTGAAATTATGTGATTTGTACGATACGTATGTGACGAATGCTAACACTGGCCATACCATCGAGGCAGGGAAAATAACACCGTCCAGCGATAAGACAACAGCCGTGTTGGGGTTTCCAGAACCGCGAAATATTAAGGAGGTACAAAGTTTTTTAGGACTGTCGGGATACTTCCGCAAGTTTATCCGCGACTATTCAGTGATAGCAAGGCCCCTGAGTGATCTATTGAGAAAGGATCGGAGTTTTAGATTCGATGAACCCGAGCGAAAAGCGTTTAATGAATTGAAGGCGGCGTTGGCCAAAGGGCCGGTGTTATTAATTTATGACCCGAGCTACGAGACGGAACTGCACACCGATGCGAGCAAAGAAGGCTATGGGGCCGTATTACTACAAAAATCGCCGGAGGACAATCGTTTACACCCGATTTACTATATGAGCCACAAAACCAAACCGCCGGAGCGAAACTATACCAGCTACGAATTGGAGGCGCTCGCTGTTATGCGAGCGCTGGACAAATTTCGTGTGTACCTCTTGGGCATCGAATTCGTGATTGTCACGGATTGCGCGGCATTTCAGTTGACGATGTCCAAAAAAGAGGTGGTTCCTCGGGTGGCACGGTGGGCTCTCGCGTTAGAGGATTTTAATTACAAGATTGTCCACCGAGCAGGGAATAAAATGAAACATGTGGACGTGCTCAGTCGGTGTCCAGTGATGACAATTGAGAGTAGCTCGGCCGTCGCGCAGATCAAGCGATTACAGGAAGTAGATAGTCGGACGCGAGCAATTCGAAAGGTCCTGAAAAATGGGCCGTATGAGGACTACCACATCAAGGGAGATGTGTTGTACAAGTTTGTAGACGGTCGGGATTTGTTAGTTGTACCGGAAGCGATGTAAACCGAAATGATCAGCAAAGCGCTTCAAAACGGGCATCACGGGGCAAGACGAACCGAGGAAATTGTCCTCAGGGAATATTTTATACCAGATTTAAGGCGGCAAACAGAGCGATGCATCGCGAGTTGCGTTCCGTGTATTTTAGCGAATAGAAAAAATGGAAAACAGGAAGGGTTCTTGCATCCGATCGACAAGGGTGATACTCCTCTCGAGGTGTATCACGTCGACCATTTAGGACCACTCGACTCGACAGCAAAAAATTATAAATACATATTCGCGGTAACGGACGCTTTTAGTAAGTACGTGTGGCTATACCCAACAAAAACAACAACGACGCGGGAAGTATTACAGAAACTTAACACACAAAAGGATTGTTTCGGTAATCTCAAAAGAATAATATCGGATCGAGGGACGGCATTCACGTCTCAGGATTTCGCGGAGTATTGCGCAACTGAAAGAATTGAACACCACCTAATTACTACGGGTCTTCCGCGAGCGAATGGCCAAATAGAGCGTGTGAACCGCACGATCATTTCAGTGCTGACAAAACTGTCATTAGACGATCCCACCAAATGGTATCGACACGTCAGTAGATTGCAGCGAATAATAAATTCAACCAATCAGCGAAGTACCAGCGTGTCTCCGGTTGAATTATTGTTTGGTGTGAAAATGCGAGATAGTGGCGATTTGGTGTTAGCGGAGGCAATCGATCGCGAGCTAAGTCAGCAATTTATTAACGAGCGGGAAGAACTGCGAAAGAGGGCAAAGTATCAGATCCTACGAACTCAGGCCGAAAATTGTCGCACGTTCAACAAAAAGCGAAAGGAAGCGACTAAATATAACATTGGCGATCTTGTAGCGATTAAGCGGGTCCGAGGAGGACCGGGCCGGAAGTTGCGTGCGAAATTCCTGGGACCGTATCGAATAATCAAGAGAAAGGGGAACAATACGTACGATGTTGAAAGAGTGGGAGTGGGCGAGGGGCCTCAGGCCACATCGACATGCGCCGAATTTGTGAAACCGTGGCCCGCCGGATTATCCGAGACGGATAACCTGCAGAATGGCCGAATGTAGGGGCGAAAATTGAGCGTACGCGTGTACCGAGCGAATGTGGAGTGTAAGGGCATGCGTACGAACACAAGTGTATGTTTATGTCGAGGGTATGAGGAGAAATGATAGTTTTGAAAAGACAGAATGTAACGAGTCTTTGTAGCAACCGCCTCGCGCAAATATACTATTTCTCATTTTAGCATTAATTAATGGTACAGTTTATTTAAAATCAGCCAGAATCCTACAATATCAACTTAAAAAAAAAAGAATTAAACATATTAACATTGTTTTTGGACTATTAGGAAATTAAAATAAAACAAATTTGTATAATATTATAAACATTTTTAATACCTATAGGCATTGTAACAAAAATAGTACTTTTTTAATAACTAAGAGGATACCATCTTCATTGGCTTAGCCTTATAAAAAAAAACTTTAATAACTTAACTTAACTTTTTTAACTTTAATTTTGGGGTTTATTAAACCCCATGTAGTGCACGGAAGGTTAACCTCACATTGAGGTTATTTTGATATTTCGTCTCGCAGCTGACGGACTCGACCAACCAATCACAATGATCCTTCAGAAATGGATCTTATAGAAAGTGATTTTTCACTGAAAGGAGCAGTTTAACGTATCCTGTGCCGTGAAAAATGGGATTGACCAATCCCAATGATCTTTTGAAAATGGGTCTGATAGAAAGTCTTTTGGACATAAAAAGGTTAATCTCTGAGTCGAAAAATCTTAAAATCGATATCTCAATAATTACTGGATCAATTTAAATGAAATTAGGACCGTTGAATTCATTATTTTTTTTTCTGAATTTTTGGTCTTTTTCGAGACAGGTTTTGCATCATATTTTAAAGACATTTATAGATAGTATTTAGGCCACGGCTACTTTTCGCCGATATTTTTGTTAAGATAGTCGGCCGTCTTTCGTGACTGTACGTACACACTCTGTGTAAATGTATTTGTCACGAAACTCTGCCGAGTTTCTTGATAATAATTAACCAACTTCCGTAAGAGGCGATAATGATGTGGTTTTGAATTCAAATCAACTCATATGATATGAACGTACCGTAAATATCATTTGTGTATCGCTTTATCTTCATTCGAAATTTTTTTTTCGTATATACGCTCTATTATGAACGTATCTTTTATTCCTCTATTTACTTTTTCTATTTACTTCCACTGGGAAATGTAATGTTGAAAAGAAAAATCATTAAAATTATTGATATTACAATCATTTCATTAACGGAAAATTTTGACAACAAAGCGAACATTTAACACGTTATTTTTAAATTATAATACAAATTAAAATTATAATAAATATAAAAATTATTTAAAATTCTTGCAGAATTCGAATATAATAAATATTTTTGCTGAAAAAAGAGAAAAAAAAATTGAACGTTATATGTATCGAACCCAAGACCTTGAGCGTTCTAGCACAGTGTAAGGCCCACTGGACCAGCGCGACTGGTATGATTATATGTCGCGCGAAGCGGTAGACACTTGCCTCGACGAAAAAGGGTAATTTCAATTGTTAATTACGGCTAAACGGGGGCCCAATCGGATAAACGCTTAAAACGTTTTTCTGTTGGGTCCATAGAGAATACCCACACGTTTTTTCAGCGTGATCCGAGAGTCACATTACGCGGCCTCCCCTTGTAAGTATATCCAGCTCTCACCGCTCTGGTTAGCGGAATAATCGTATTTTCGATTATTTCTGCACTTTAAACGTTTAGATCCTAGATCACCTCACCTTCTATTCCTGTCAGCCGTATCAACAGCGGCACTCTATTTTCTCCTGCTCATTCTCTTTCAACATTTTATAGGATTGTATTTAATAATATTAAGAAGCTCGACCTGCCTTCTCTACAGTCTCGACTGGACATGCTCGAGTCTTCGAAGACATATACGATAAACTAATACTAAGTAAAGACCCTAGTATCGTTGATCACGAGTATGTCAAGTCTAAAGTATATAATAAAACGCTCAGATATTTCACCAGGGCTCGCGGGAGTCTCGTTTTTGCTATTAAAGAACGAGACGCCGACGTGGATGTTCTGGCTGATACGTTTAGGAGATCTTCAGTTGTTTATTGTTCGGCCAGCTCAAGGAGGAGGAGGCTTCCTGAAATCTCGCTGCCGAAGTATGACGGTGACTACGCTCAGTGGTCCACTTTTAAAGATCTGTTCTCGTCAATGATAATTGACAACGCTGAAATCTCAAAAGTCGAGCGCATGTATTATTTACATGCGAGTCTTTCGGGTGAGGCAGCTCGGGTTGTTGCAGCCCTAAAGATAACAGAAGACTCGTTCGATATAGCCTGGGAGTTGCTAACTAAGCGCTACGAGAACAGGCGGCTCTTGATATCGGCACAGCTCGATAAGTTGTTTATATCTTCTTTGAGTTACACTAAGTCAGCACAGGATCTGAACTCTGTTATGATTTCGACAATAGAAGCGCTGAATGTTTTACACTCTTTGGGTGTGTCGACGAACGATTGGGATCCGATAATGGTTTTTTTTATCGTGAAAAGGCTCAACCCCGCGCTTAGAAAAGCTTGTGAACTCAAAGTGGGTTCTTCACTAAATTACCCTACATATGAAGAGCTTAGTCAATTTTTAGAAAATCATGCGAGAGCGTTAGAGAGTTTTGAAATCAACGCTCCTGCTCGACCAGAGGTATACAGACCAGCTTCAAATCACGGGAAAGTTGTTCAGGTGAAACCCTCGAATTCTCATCGGGTTGTTCATAATATAACAGCAGCTTCTTCGTCTAAATCGAACGAAGTGAAGTTCAAAGAGAACCCGAACTCGTACCCGTGCTCATATTGCTCAGGGTCTCATTATATCTCTTTTTGCCCTAAATTCAAAGCTCTTTCTCCTGTGGGGAGACGGCAGATAGTCACAATTGAAAATTTCTGCTGTAACTGCCTCGGTAAATACAATGTGTCGGTTTGCCGCTGTACGAAACGTTGTACTAGTTGTCAAAAGCAACACCATACTTTGGTGCACGTTGACGACTCTGGTGCAGTTAAACAGGGAGTCACGTCGAGAGTTGTCTCAACTCCTCAGCAGAAAGGCTCTAGTTATTCTGCTCAAAGTTCGTCGTCGACAACGAACACAACTGATGAACGATTCCCGCCTTCGAAATGGCCGCTCGCTCGTGTTCAGGAAGTTCATCTTGGCAAAGACGGTTTGGTTCGAGTTGTTACTCTAAAAACCGCCCTTACAACACTCAAGAGACCAATTTCAAAATTGGTCATCCTACCTGTTCCTATAATATCCTTATTATAATTAAATCAAATACGTTATATTTCAAATACATGATGAGCGGTACAAGTACTCGAATATACAGGTAAGTGCGTAGAGGTCACAACACAGAGTGCTCATTGCTCCCATCCGAGGACGCACTTCGCGTCCACACACACACACACCCTCACACGCACACCGACAGGGCGGTAGCAACATTCATACATTCGCGCGCTTACCGCCAACTCACATACATCACAGTTTTTCCGCCTTTTTTAGATTCTCGTTTAATCGTGGCGAGCGCCGAACAGGCTGTCGCTTCAACAACTGATCGACATGACGTTTTTGCAAGTTATTATTGCTGTCTTTTATAATATAGGTTGACGGAAATATCTTTTTGACGATTTCTCCTTCTAATCGTTTTTCACCTCCGACAGAATGGTTATCGTACATAACCGTGTCGCCAATATTCATGTCGATCCTTCGCTTTCCCGATCTCGCCACAATTTGCGCTCGTTGTTTTCGCTCTACTCTCGCTGTTATGCTTGTTCTTAACAAATCGAATCGCGTGCGCATGTTCCGTTTATACATCAGTTTTGCTGGACTTTTGCCTGTTGTACAGTGTTCGATGTTGCGGTAATCGGACAGGAACAAATTCACAGCACTCTCAGGCGCCCCCCTCCCCCCTTTACAATTTTCGAGACTTTGTTTTTAAATATGCCTACAAAATTTTCAGCTGCGCCATTAGTTGCTGGATGATAAGGTGGTGAAAAACTGTGCGCGACTCCATTCTGTTTTAAAAATTTCAAAAATTCAGCGGATCTGAATTGCAGCCCCTCATCGGTTACTACATGCACTGGTAACCCGTAGCGCACAAATAAACATTTGAATTCCTGCACAAACCTATACGCTTTGGTATTTTTCTTAAAATTAATAACTTCGGGCCATTTAGTGTGCGCATCAATAATAACAAGATACATGTCACCATAAAATGGTCCCAAAAAGTCACAGTGAATACGATGCCATGCGCGGTCAGGCCAAGGCCATGCAGTCAGAGGGGTATGTGGTGGTTTTTTTAGTTCAGTTAAACATGTTGCACATGCATTAATATAGTTCTCTATATCTCTATCAATGCCTGGTCACCATACGTAAGATCTCGCAAGCATCTTGATTTTCACAATTCCCATATGCGACGCATGTAATTCTCTTAACATTAGCGGTCGCATGCTTTCTGGGATAACTGCTCTTAATCCCCAAAACAAGCAGTCACCGTCCACTGTCAATTCTAATCTACGCGAGTGATACACTCTCTCGGTTTCCGTGACTTGTTTCAAATCTGGCCAGCCATTCGTGGTGTATTTCATTACATTTAGTATTGTCTTATCACTTTTACTATTCTTTGCTAACATCTTGCCATCAAACGTATCTAGACCGTCTTTGAAAAAGTTAATGGGTGAGAAATCATTCTCGATCAATTCAGTATTATCTTCGACCGGCAACCTAGATAATGCATCACAGTTTGCATTGTCTTTTGACTTAATATATTCGACCTTATATTTAAATCCCGATAAATAATGAGCCCAACGTTGCAGTCTATTATTAGCGGTTGCTGGGATACCCTTCCTTGGCCCTAATATCAACTGCGATGGTTGGTTATCCGTTCGCAACGTTATTTCTCTCCCGTAGATAAACTGAAAGAATCGTTTAAATCCGAAAATTATGGCCATTGCTTCCTTATCTAAAATTTTGCGAGTCAATTCTTTCTCAGCTATTCTTTTCGAAGCAAACGCAATAGGTTTCTCTGTACCGTCTTGGTATTTATGTGATAAAATTGCAGATAAACCATACGAAGATGCGTCGCAGGCCAATACTACTTGTTCTTTAGGATCAAAGTTTGCTAATACCCACGGAGAAATTAACTCGTCCTTAACCCATGCGAATGCTTTTGAGCAATTTTCGTTCCATTCGAACTCTTTAGCGTTCGCACAATCGTACAACGGTCTCAGATTGTCCGATCTATTTTTCAAAAATCGAGCATAAAAATTGATCAAGCTAAATAACGAATTTAACTCTTTGAAGTTTTGCGGTCGCGGAGCATTAACCATCGCATCAACTTTTGATTTTGCTTTATGAAGGCCGTCTTTATCAATTACGAACCCTAACACTTCGATTCTTTCTTGCAAAAATTTACACTTCTTGTTCGCTCTTAACCCACATTCCAGTAATCGTTCGCAAACCACTTTAGTTCTCTTTGTACATTCTTCCCGCGTGCGGCCCATTATATAAATGTTATCAATATAAGAAATTTCGCCTTCAATACCTCTCAAACATTCGTCCATTTTCTTTTGAACATCAGCAGGTGCTGTCGACACCTCTTCCGGAATTTTCTTGTAACGATATAAGCCTTTATGCGTTACAATAGTTAACAATTTGGAGCTTTCCTCATCAACTCCAAACTGCATATAGCAATGTCGTAAATCTAATTCCGTGTAATAAACACCACCTTGCATTACCGTAAAAATATCATCAATTGTATGAAGTGGATACTTATCAATAATTATAAACGGATTTAAAGTTAAACTGGAATCACCGCAAATTCGAATTTTACCATTACTTTTATAAACGGGAACGATGGGCGTTGCCCATTCGCTGGTCTCAACTTTTTCTAAATGATCTAAACCTACCAACCTGTCAATTTCTTCGTCAACATGTGGGCGTACTGCGAGTGCTACATTTCTACATTTCAATGCTATGGGTCTCGCGTTTTCTTTTAAATAAATTTTTATCTTACTCTTATTATATAATCCCGGTTCCTCACTGAACACATTTTCAAATTTTGTCAAAAAGTAATCCTCAATTTTATCTGTTTCAATTTTACATACTAAATTATTTTTATTACTTTTCACAATCAGTGGCCAGCTTCCAAAAGCTGCAAGCCACTGTCTGTCTATTAGCATGGAGCCATCGCCGGGCAGTACAAAGCAATACAACGTACGCGCCTTATCGGTGGACGCGACCTTTAAATTCTTTAATTTACCAAGCGGACGTAGCGTTTTGTTGTCGTATGTGCGCAAATTATCCTCCGTTCTAATAATTTTCTCTTCGCGAAAGTATTTATTTTTTTCCGATTCCGAGATAACCGTCGCGAATGTACCGGTGTCTATTTCCATATTTACCTTTTTTATGTTAATTATCACCTCAACATACATTGGCTCGGCGGCAGCGCGCGCGCGACTCTCATTCAAACTCTCATACCCATTCGTACGCTCGTTATCCAATTCAATGGAAAAGAAATCTTCTTTATGTGATGTGTGACGCGTTGCTTCTCCCTCTCCGCTATTTTCTTCCAACTTGAGTACGCTGCTCTTCTTCGATTGCTGGTTCCTTTTCTTTAGGCAAGCTCGTTCCAGATGCCCTTTCCCGTTGCAGGAATTACAGGTCTTGTCCTTGTGACGGCACTCACTGCGCATATGATTTCGCTGCCCACAGCAGTAACACACTATTTCTTTTTTGTTTTCTTCATTTTGCTGCTTATTCATTTGCCTCTTCATATTTCTTGAACTTTTGTCTCTGTTCTGCTGTCGAAATGCGAACACTTCATTCTGAGCATTTCTTTTTTCTAGAGTGCATGTGGCAGTTGATGCGTTTTTTACAGCGGCCTCCCTCGCGACAGCTTCTTTTAACGTCGAGTCAAACGTCAAGTTTTCAGTTTTAAATAAAGATATACGCGTTTCTTCGTCACGTATGCCTACGACAAACTGATCTCTGAGAACCGTTGATAAATCCGAAAAGTTGCAATTCAGAGCCAGTTTCTTCAATCTTACATTAAAATCTGCGACCGATTCATTCTGTTGTTGTCTGGCTTGCGTAAATTTGCATCTCTCCATCACTTTCGAGGGTTTGGGTTCCAGGTGGTCGGTCAACAGTTTTACCAGGTTATCATAACTCTTCTCTATTGGTTTTGCAAGCGCTACCAGGCTTTTTATTAATTTGTAGGCCTCTTCATCCAATTTTGTCAGCATCAACGGGGCTTTCTTTTCATCCTTCGTGTCCTTCACTAAGAAGAATAACTCCAACCTTTCAATAAATAGGTCCCAATCATCTCTTTCCAGACAGAATTCCAAATTGATTCCTTCCCCTGCCATGTCTTCTTCACTTGAATCGGTTGAAGACGTGCAAAATTCGTTGCTTGACTCTTCATTACTAGTGTCTTGTGTACCAACTTTGACCTCAGTCAATGTCGTTGAGTTCTCTGCTTTCACAGCCTCAACTAACCGTTTTCTTAGGTTTTCAAATTTTTCGCCTTGAGTTTCGATATTCCGTTTAATTGATTTTTCTATTAGTTGTTCCTTGTTTAGCTTGTAAACCCAACCAACTTTTGTTCTTTTTACTGCGTTTTCGTCGCTCATTGAATCCCGCACCCACTCTTCCAGACACACTTCTCTACGATTGTCCTTTTGCTGATCAAGTTGTAATTTTTAAAACTCGTCACAAAAATTTCCCCCTTTTTTTCCTTAACAAAAAAAAACGTAACACGCAATGCACTATTTAAACTATGCTATCGCGGACTCTTTCAATTATCACTACACTGGTCGTGTGTGCACCTTGCAACTTCAACCCCACTTCGAACAACCTAATACTTTTATAACGCTTTTTAATGTTCGTCTCAAAACATCCTCGTCGCCAAGATTATAATATCCTTATTATAATTAAATCAAATACATTATAACATAATGCTACATAACATAACATTATTTCAAATACACGATGAGCGGTACAAGTACTCGAATATACAGGTAAGTGCGTAGAGGTCACAACACAGAGTGCTCATTGCTCCCATCCGAGGACGCACCTCGCGTCCACACACACACACCCTCACACGCACACCGACAGGGCGGTAGCAACATTCATACATTCGCGCGCTCACCGCCAACTCACATACATCACTGTTCCTATCTCATAGTTTATTCTACAAGGAAATTATCTTCTCTTATTATCAATATTCTCATCTTTTCTCTAAGTTATTAGCTGCTCGACGTTGTCTAGAATTTTGCTGGAATTTACGACTCCGGTATATATTCGAATCAACTAAGAGTTCTTTGCAAGAAGCTCGTGGCTAAGAATTTACGACTCTTTCCACGAGTAATGTGCAAGTTAGCGATTTTGATTTCAATGACAAAATATAAATTTAATGATTTGCTGTAAGAAAGGAAATTTGAAATAAAAATTTAATAGAACAGAAAATTAAACATGAATTTCGTCGATTAAA
>NCVS01000769.1:9113-19501 GCA_003055095.1 Goniozus legneri
CCCCCCCCCCCCCTCTCCCTCCTGCTTACTCGTACGTTTATTGAAATTAATTCCCGAGCAGGCATTACAAATTTCCACTCGAACCTCGCACGAGCTCTCCGATATCCCGGGAAATATTTTCTCGCCCCAGCGAAGAAATTCGTAGTTCCATACTTACTTACAAATGTAATCTTGGTATCTAACTTTGAGTGTTGCCTTTGTTAAATTTCTTTGTATGCCTAATAAACTTTAGTCTAAATGACGTTACATAAAGAAAAAATCGTCGTTTTACACTTTTTTAACAAATGTAATCTTAATATCTAACTTCAAATGTTGACTTTGTGAAATTTCTTTGCATGCCTAATAAAATTTAGTCTAAATGACATGATAAAAAAGATCGTAATTCTATGCTTTTTTTGAACAAATGTGATTTTGGTACCTAACTTTGAATGTTAATTTTGTTAAATTTCTTTGTATGCCTAATGGACTTTAGTCTAACTGACGTTACGTAAAAAAAATTGTCATTTTCACCTGGAAAAACTCGAGTGTGTTTATATTCGCTTTCGTTGGTGCAGCGAGGCCCGATTAGCCGATTCGACCAAAACTAGTGGGAGATTTCGGAAGTAATTTTTGGGACGGAAGAATACGAGCGATCTCAATTAATATAGCGTTTTATCTGTCGAGGCGGGTCTCGCGAGGATGGAGAGGGGAGGCGGGTGAGCCAAGTGGAGGCGAAAGCGCACGGCTGGGAGGTATCTGGGCGAGGGGGGAGGAGGGGAGAGTTGAAGGGGGAATCACTTGACCCTGCCTGGCTGACTGCTGCACACACAGCACCGCAACGCGAACCCTGCGCAACGTGCGTTAATAAACGCGCTGCGATTGTGTTTGTACCCCAGTACGTGTACTTCTCTCTCTCTCTCTCTCTCTCTCTCGCTCTCGTTCACCCTCGACATCACTCTCGACCTCGCGCTTATTCGCCTTGAATTTCACTTTTCCCCGCGACGAGAGAGAGAACATTTTCTCGCTTCCGCGATTTTTCGATTTTCCTTCGCTTTAATTATTTTTTTACCTCTCGTTTGTTTCTCTCTCCCGTGCCCGAACCCGCTATACTGGGTGTCCGAGAAAGCAGTATTGTTCGATAGCTTCAATGAAGACTTCATTAAAATCACTTTTTTTTTAACCCTTTCTTTCTTCTAATAATAAAATCGTACGAAAAAACATTCTCTCAAACTCGCAATACGATCTACCCAACGAGATTACACCAAAAAAACCATAAATTTTCATTTTCAGCCCACAGTGGCGAATTTTAGGGGTCTCCGTATACCCCCAGCCAATAGGAGAAGTTGCGAGAAGGAAAATCTCGTTTTAATTCGCCCGGTTTAATCTAAAAACTCGGGAATTTTTGTTCGCTTTTAAAAAAAAATGTTTTTTTCCCAAGTTCTCTCTCTCTCGGCGGAGGAGCGGAGAGCGCAGACTCGGCGTGCCGCTCCATTTTCAAGCTCGCCGGTGTCGCATGCGCAGGACGCCAATATATATAGATATATACCGTGTGTACCGCGCAACGCCTACTCGAGCCCCCGGAGGGCAGGTCCCGACGCCCGGAGAGCCTCCGCGTGTTGACTCTCGCGATCGCGCTCGGCACTTAATTTATTTACAATTTTACGAGGGGGCAAGTCGGATTGATTCACCGGCGGGCTATGTGTGCGTATATGCATATCTCGGGGGCACCCCTCGATCGTTTTTAGCCGCACGTGCGAGCGTCGAGGTTTCGCGATTATTGCTCCCCTTTGTGCCGGTAATGGCGGTAATAATAATTATTCGCGTATAGGAGGAAATTCGATTAGAGGTCGTTTTTGGCACTTTGCCAAATCCGAAAAATTGGTTAAAAATTTGTATACAAATATATTTTTAAAAAATTAGATATTGCAGTTAAAAGTTCTGATTTCGATAATTTTTCTAAGATCTTTGTCAAGTAAGAACAGTTTTTGGATGATCTGTAACAAAAAAAGTAAAGTCAAAGTTAAAAGAGAAGTTAAAGGTAAAGATGAAAAAAGGTGAGATTAAGGAAAAAGTTTTTTAAACAAAATTTCAAAAGAACTAACAGTTAAACAGTTAATATTGAAGTTAAGAGTTTTAATTTCAGTAATTCTTCCGTTGAGCTTTTTTTCAAGTAAGAGTTCTTGGATTATTAGTAACAAAAAAAAAAGTAAAAAAGAGAAAGGTAAAGATAAAGATGAAAGAAAGGTAAGGTTGAAGGTAAGGTTTTATTATTTAATAAAATTTGTATTTATTACTCTTCAGTTTGATAAATACATATAAAGATTATACTTATGCATTCGAAAATGCATTTTCGGGCTTAAATTTAATGTTCAATAAAAGAACATACGTTTTTTTTGTATCAAATTAAAATATATTGCTTACATCTAAATAATTCTCTAAGTATACACGTTTATTCGGCAAACAATTACTAATAGATTGCAATGAATTTACATGATAAATTACGAATAATAGAATTCGTAGAAATATTACTGTGCAATATATTTATTTACATAAATATTCAAAGTCGCATAGATTTTGTGATGTATAAATAAATTTACCGCGAGCGTGAATAATTTTTCTAGCACGTCGAATGCCTTGTTAATTCATAGAAAATATTAAGACTATATTTTTATAGTCGTAACAAAAAAAAATAAACATCTTTCAAATTACTAGACTTCTTATTTTCACTCAAAAATGAGTAAAGCAACATTCAATGTACTATAAAAATTATTTTGCATGAGTTCATGAAAGAGATTATTTTCGAATCGATAAATATTCATTTGAACACCATAAAAACAATGTGATGTAATGAAAATTAGTAATATTCAAAATATTACCGAATATTCATCGAATATTTAGTAAAATCGTAAAATTTTTACTGATTAATTTATATGTCGCGTAATAAATTACGAAACTTCAAAACTTTGTAAAAATGAATATTTTCATACGCTGCAAAAACAACTCTTATCTTATGATTGGATGTTTTTAAAAACTATTTTTCGTTTCTATTTTCAATCATATTTCCAATTTATAAAAATTAAATTAGAAGAAATTAATTTTTTCAGCGTACTCTAAGCACTACCCCAACCCCCTTCTTACACTAACACTGAGAAGAAAATTTTGTTGAGAGATACTAAATGTGTAAAAATGTTTAAAATTCTACTAAAACGATACCGTAAAATAACCAGCGTCTGGTTTATTTTAAAATACGTAATCAAAAATATCCCAACTAAAATTTCTTCACAGAGATGCTTATGATACAAGTGTGTACAATTTAACATTCACAAATCGAACCAGCGATCAAGAAACTCGCTAGTTTCGGCGCCAAAGTAAAAAAAAAAATTATACGTACAAGATTATCGGCGCCATCCTCTTCCAGAATTTGTGTTGCCACCGTTTCCGGTGCTGTAACCAGAATTGGGCCCGTAGGATTTTGGCATCCTCGGGTTGTTGTGATAACGGTTGTTTTGTTGATTTTGGTAGTTGCCACCAGCGCTACCACCTCGTCCAGACTGATAAGGTTGATAACGCTGTTGATGGTGATGAGGTTGCTGCTGGTAGTGGTTGTTGTAGTCTCCACGCCTGTAGTTTGGATTAGGCTGACCGTAACCACTGGCCCATGGACCTGACATGCTGTTGCCCATGTTGTTGCTTGAACCAGCAGTGTTGTACCCAGCTGCAGTAGTGTGGTATCCAGTGTTATAACCTGAATAATCAAAAAATGATTTTGATTAACAAGAACAAATTGTTAACATTTTGTTACCGAACATGTTTAAACATTAGAAACATACTTATACCATAAAACATTCTTTTGAAATATTCACACTTTTGTAGACATACATACATACACACCCATGCATGAATTAATGAAACATTTCGTCGTTCAACAATTTTTAAAAGTATTGAATTTTCGCAGAATACAGCATGTCGAATATTTTCCGAAGAATTTTCAGTTTTCTGTCTCCGGCAGAAGTCTTTTTGTGGAAATTGGCGTTGCATGACTTTCTCTGAGAGGGGGAGGCGAGGAATGACGAGAGATGTAGGGAAGGCACACACCGGTGTCGAAGAGTGGTCGACCGATAAATTTATCGAGCGGGTGTTGGCATGGAGACCTGCCGGACAGAGCTTTCGCTCTCTCTCTTCCCCCCTGGATAGTCCGGAGGGCGATGAGAGGGCACTCGAAAATCCTGGAGGAGACCGTCGCGGGGAAAATTGGAGGGAGCCCAGAACTCTCTCTCTCTCTCTCTCTTGTTCGCGTATTCCTGTCGTCGGGCGGCTAGGTAGGCACCCGACGATGCGCCGAGCCAGAAGAGGGGCTCGCCTATCGATTTCCCGGGACGATCCAATCAACGGTGTCCGCCTTATCTAACGCCTTCGAGGGATTGACGGGGGATATTCCTCTAGGAAGAATTTATCAATATTAATAAAGGACGCAAAGAATGCAAATTCTCCTTTGACTCGTGTATCGGAAAAATTTTCGTCTGAAAAGTCGGAGATTAGCGCGGGAAAGAGAGAAGAGAGAGAGAGAGGAAGAGAGAGAGAGAGAGAGAGAAGTTGAAGGGTAGTGCGCTCAACGTTGTAGGACTCTTCGCTGAACAGCCTCTCTCTCTCTCTCTCTCTTCTCTCTTTCGCTTCCCCCTCGTCCCGCTCCTTCTGGCCCCCTTAAGCCCTATCCACTACTCATTTATCAAATAAATCAACACAGCTACTTATACACCTGTGAAGAGATTCGAAACGACTCGTGCCATCGAAAAGAGCCGCAAATCGATTTCTCGTTCTCTCTCTCTCTCTCTCTCTCTCTCTCTTTCCTACTTGCGGGGCTCGACCGGCCAAGAGTCCAGAAGCGGAGCCTCCTTTAAAACCCCTTCATGGAAAAGCAATCAAATTATGAACTCTCTCTCTCTCTCTCTCTCTCTCTCTCTCTCTCTCTCTTTCTCTTTTTAATTTTCAATCTTTGACGATTTCGAGTTGAAAAACAATCGAGATTGGCATTTTCGCAGATGGCAATTGAACGTATCGATCCTCGCCGACAAAGGGATATGCTTGCACGAGAAATAATAAAAATTCTCGTCTGCAGAGAGCAAGAGAGAAAGAGAGAGAGAGAGAGAGAGAGAGGAGGAATCCAGATCCGGTCGAAAGTACGTGCTTCAACTATAGAGAGGCATTCGGTTATACCGTCAAGTTGGGAGTCAAAGTAAGGACTCTTACGTTATCCACATTGCCTATCGCGAGCTCCTTTTCGCGCACCTCGCGGATCGAATCCCGTGAAAGTCAAGGTGAGACTCGTTTTTGGACGAAAACGCGGATCCTTCCGAGTTGGTGGAGAAAAAAAGAAGAAGAAGAAAATCGAGCGATCGAGTGGCCGAGTTAAGGAGAGTGATGAAGCGATTTGGGTGAACGAGAAGAATCGAGAAAGATGGCTGGCGAGGGGTGGGGGATAGGGGTGGATAGAGAGAGAAATGAGTACATTGTGAAGAAGAGCAAGAGGATGGTCCTTGTGCACCAAGGACCCCAGAATACCAGCAAGGAGTATCCTAGAACTGTCGAGGATCCTTCACTCCCATCGTCCTACTCTTCCACGCGCTTCTTCCGCGTCTTCCACCTTCCGTTATTCCCATGTATATATATCGTCCCTCCTCTCTCCCTCGCTACCGTGCGTACTTTCCCTTCTTCTTCGTTGTAAATACGTCTCTACCCCGGGACCACCCGCTTCTGGATCACCGTACCCATCGTGACTTCATCCGGCTGAGGGAAGACTACTTCAAACGCAGAAGGGAGTGCCCCCTTCTTTCGCACTTCCTCGATCTCCTAGTCATCTCCCTCCTCGCTTCGGTATCTACTCTTTCGAATCACGACCGGAGCACCCTCGATCCGATTTTCCTCGAAATTTCGAATAAATGACAACGCGCCTACCTATATATAGTTACTACTATTTGGCACGAAACTTTACCGAATTTCTTGATTCTGGTATAGATATTTTTCATTTTTGTGTTTGATATTATTGAATAACTTTAACATAAACAATTAACATATTAACAATAAACGTTATTTGGAAATTAGTACCTTTGAAATCGAAATAAATATTCCATTCGATAATTTAAATATTTATTTCGAGAATCGTGTCGCTACAAAGTACCTGTTCTCCTAAGCAATCTTACGAATTTCCACTTCGGGATCGAATTCCCTGTCCGGCTAGGGGAATCCCAAGAATCGAGGCGTTCCGGTTTCGGGCCGGACAACGAGACCGGAGTCGAGTTATCGAAACAGGGAAACCGAATCCAGAGCCGGAGGAGTTTGCGCAAGAAAATGGATACGATGGATCTCTCGGTAGGTTCATCGAGCAAATACGCACGCGGCTGGGGGTACGTCAGGAGTGGCTCGGAATTCACACTTCCGTTTCGCGTTAATAGGCCCCGATCGGGAACGATGAAATTCGAAACCTGGACGCGAGACCAGTCGTAACCGAACCGTAAAGAGACCGCCCCCTCTTTTCGGGGTAACCCGAGACTCCTCGTAGAAATCAAAAGACACGAGTCGAGTGCCGGTAAAGGCTGTCCGGTCGGTTCCCAGGACGAGCAATTATCGATGTTTCGGTATCGACACCTCGTTTTGAGTGGCCGCGTCAAACACTCGAAGGGGTGGCCCTCGCACGGATCTCGCGCTTCTTCCGCTCCAATTGTCAAAGACGCAGTCAACGAGGCTCAACTCTTTTGTCCCCGCGGTGTCTACTCTCGATGAAAATCCGATTTTCGGCGGGGGGATCATCCGGTCCAGCCGCTACGAGATTCTTGCCCTCGGGGAGCAAGAAAGAAGAAAGGTGAAAAAAAAAGGGATGAAAAGCGGTAGGAGTGATTTTCCAACCACAATTGGTTAGCCACTCGGGCTGGAAATGAAGCGTAAAACCGCATCTCTCGTTTTTTTGGAGGGAGGCCACCCCCTTTGTGAGGAAATCTTTCCCCGAAACTTCTATTCGAGGAAAAATGATGAAATTTTTATGAGCGGAGTCTCTCGCGCATCCCGCGGAGGATCGCTCTCGTCATTGTGGCTGCGTTGCGAGACGAGAGAATTCAAGAGAGAGAGAGAGAGAGAGAGAGAGAGAGAGAGAGAGGTCCTCACCCTCTCACAGTCGATTCGAAAATTAATCTCATTCGACTGCCCCCTTTATGTTGCCGCGACCCTCGCGTCCCACCGAGAGGCTCCCGCTCGTTCGCGGCTTCAAGGTTAATTGGAACGAAAGCAAAGAGAGAGCTCGCGAGGGGAGTGGATCGTAACGATCGAGGGAATACGAAAGTCGAGAACTCGAAAAAAAAAATCCCAGTGCGAAATTCGGACAAATATTTGTACAAAATGACGATTAGATTCTCGGAGAGTGAAGGAGGCGGTGAGAGAGAGATTTGATTAACGTTCTGTTATAGCAAGATCAGACAAAGAATATATATGAACAGATAAAATATAAAATAAAATAGAAAGAGAGAGATTTAATTTTATTAGATTTATCTGTAATAGCAAGTTGAATTAAAGAATAGATACAAACAAGAAATAAAATAAAATGGAAAGAGTGAGAGAGAGAGAGAGAGAGAGAGATTTAATTTGATTAGACTTATCTGTCACAACAAGCTGAAATAAAGAATAGTTATAAACAAAAAAAGCGCCAATAAATGTAAACAAGATGAAATAGCGAAACAAGAGAGAGGTAGACATCCGGGGGCGTACCCGGGAGAAGAATACGCGGGGGATAATAGGCAGAAAATTATAGGTTCGCGAACAGGTGTACCCGAGTGATCTCCCTCGACAAAAACAACCCCCTCGGTGTGTTGCGCGTCTCGGATATACGCGCCATTTACCTTTATGCGGTATTCGGGATAAAGAGAGCCCGGGGCTCTCCCATTCATCCGCGCGTAGGCCGGAATCGAGATCGAATAATGCCAGGAATCGAGAGAATAGAGAGACACGGGACGATTGAATCGGCTGTGTGTGTATACCTAGAAATGGCCGAAAAATCGACCCTTGGCCGTGCCCGTTTCGGGTCAACTCACGAGTGCATAATTCGAGACGACGCACAAGTGCTCGGTTCTCGAGTTCGCGCTCGATTCCAGAAGTCAATGCCCAAAACGCTCTCCTGTTTGGGGGTATCCTTTCATCCGCTCCGAGAATGAGCGACGAGTAGCCGTTCGAGCTTTTTCGGATCTCAATTTTTCTCAATGAACTAATCCTTGAGGAGTAACAAACAGAGTAGTAGAATTCCTGACTGAAAGATTTCTCGAATTTTTTGGAAAGCCGAAGAGTGGGAGTAACAAGAAAACATTCTTTTATTTAGAATTGACTGTCACTAATCTGTAGCTGTAATTTTTCAAATAGTGTACTCTATTTTTTTTATATACTTATAGTGAGTGTCCCATAAGTTTTTGTATTCTTCAGTAAGATCCTAAGTGCTGAAAGTCTAACACAAAGTGTTCCGATGAAATTTTCTACACGAGAAACTCGGACAACTAGCAATTTCCGATTACGCATGCTCCATTTTCTAGCCAGGGGAGTTTTTTTTTCTACCTCTAACGCGACAAAAAGGGAGTTTTTAATGGACAGCCTTGAGAGAGACGCGCATCAAACGGTCTTACGCCGCGCGCGATTTGGACGGGCTGAATGGCCTCGAGCGTGCGAAGGGTAGCCCAATCGCGAGCACAATACCGGCTCAATATCGAGGAAATTAGCCGAGGCGCTGCCGGTGACGCCCGTCATCCCCACACGAACGAGCGAACGGTCATGATCTATCACTCCATCTCTCGCGAGATCGAATTATCTTCCGCCTTTTTCCCATCCTCTCTCTCTCTTTCTCTCTTTAACTTTTCCCACCCCTCTAGGTATTCAGAGACACTACAAAAATATTAAATTTGTATCACAAACTTCATGGTTTTTTTCTGAGATAAACATCGAAGGAAATCTCTGTAACTTCACTGAAAATAAAAATTTGTTGAATTTGCTTAATATTTGTTTGAGTATGTTCAAACTCACTTCTATATTTTCAAACGTTAAGTAGCTTCAACAAATTTTTGTTTTCAGTGTACCCCATCTTTGACTAATCACCATTTAAATTTGTATTACAAAATTTATGATTCTTTTTTTCGAGATAAATATCGAAGGAAATCTCTGTAAACTAAAAATAAAACTTAAAATTCACTTAATATCAATTTTCATACGTACAAACAAATGTTGCATGCGTCAAACAAATTTTTATTCCAAGTAGTAATTAATTCCGTTGAAAAATTTCTGTATTTTCAAATATTAAGTAGCTTCGATAAATTTTTATTTTCAGTGCATCCTGCTTCTGAATAATTCCCATTATTCAGAAGAGACACTCAAGAAAAATATCAAATTTGTTTCATCATAAAACTCGATGGTTTTTTTCCGAGATAAATATCGAAGGGAAGGGGCAATAAATTAAAGTGAGAATTCGTCGCTACGTGTTCTCGTAAGAGTCCGGGAAAAGGGGGTTGAGTAGGAACAGAGAGAGAGATAGAATAAAAGACTCGAAACGTCGAGTGGGATATATACCACCCCCTGTGCACTCTCGTCGCGAGGATTCGCCCCGTTCCAGACTACCTCACTAATTACGCAGCGCCTCATTAGCGTGGAAAACCTCTGTCGCTTAAGAACACGTTCGAAGACTCTCTGCAAAGCGCACCAGTCTCGACGAAGCGAGAGGAAGACGCCTCCTGTGTCTCCTCTCCAGCTCGCGTGCACGCACACCGAAAATGCGAAATCCTCCCGACTCTCTCGAGTTATTAGCAATGATCCGCTCGAGTATCTCTCGATAGGCTCCATTTTTACTCGCCCAACTCAAAAAACTCCTCCAAATAAAAAAAAAAAAGAAAGAATTCCGAGGTCAGAATTTTTCACCGAAATTCCAAAGAAACCGAGAGACTAAAAATTCGATACTAACGATTCCGGATTAACAGAATTTTTCGTCAAATATTTGAACGAGGAGATTTTTCCTCGCGAGGGAAGAGAGATGATGAAAATGAAATTCTTCTTACGTTACACGGCCGGTTAAATAAGAGAGAATTCCTCTCCGATCGTTACGGTGGATGAGAGAGAAAAAAGAAAACAAAGCAATTGAGAAAGAGAAAGAGGAAGAAAAAAAAGATTGCGAGCTGTCGCGCGCGCGCGCGCGCGCGTGAGTAGGTAGCGATGTGTTGGTGGCGTAGGCTTCGTAGCCGGGTTACCACGCACGCACGCGAGGCCTCCGCTACCGCTGCTCCTGCTGCACGTTACGAGTGTTTGCAGTCCACTTCAAACCAGTCCTGAACGAACCCAAGTGCGAGGAGGGAGAAGAGAGAGAGCACGGTAGATTGCCGGAGGAGGGGCGAGCCCAC